>JAPWDM010000013.1:3470000-3732500 GCA_035578155.1 Brachynemurus nebulosus | reverse complement strand
AAAAAGGATTAAGAATTTAAAAACAGTGTAAATATACCAGTAATAATTGATAGAAATACAGTGTGTTCACTGAGAGTTATCAAAAATGTATTTTCTGAACGGAAATTGACGATTGAACGTTCGGTATACTTAGAACAAACAAGTCGTGTCAAAAGCCAGTTACGCAAATTTTTATGGGTTTGATGTAAGTAATCTTGGGTAATAGCATATGAAAGAAAATAAAATATTTTTCCTGACCTGTAGATTTAGAGAAGTTCTTTGATACTGTTAGCAGAGAAACGCTTTGATACAAGTAATTAGCGAAAAGTTTATCACGTGATATGGTTTAATTGGTCTATATTCTACAAGGAGTATATCGCGCGTTTTCTGTCTCAACCTCGTATCTGAAAAATCCCAATTTTTGGACACACAAACAAAACGTATTTAAATCTGTATCTTCATCACTATGAACTTAAGATTTATGCTAATTATACCCATTGATGTTGGCTACCTATATATATATAAATATATATAGATAAGTATATGTATAAATACAGTATTTAATATGATTTTTGTGTGTCCTAAAACATGTAGTTTTTGATATACAAGGTTGAGACAGAAAACGCGCGATATGTATCGCTAGGAAATAATGAAATCTCGAAAGTAAATGATACTAAAAATGGATTACGACAGGGATGTCTGCCCTCTCCAATGATCTTAAATTATTTAACATGAAAAAGAACTTTTTGAACTACTTAAATAGCGTGATTATTTTGTCACAGTCACCCCTTAGTTAATTCCTCCTAGACTTAATATTAGCAAATTGAGCAAAAACAGGTCAATTAGATTTTTTACGTAGATTCGAAATTTGCAAACAAAATTTTAATTTTCTTAATTTTTTACTTTTTCAATTTTTAATAGAGAGCTCTTTAAAAAAGAGCAATATCCCCAATTTAAACTTTCGCTCTATCTCTTACGGTTTTCCAGATATTTGGAAGATTCAATTTTTACCTCAATTACTGAAAGGCGATTTCGCGCCTTCAAACTGTTTTGCCGCAGTTAAAAAAATATTTGTCGCTCATTTTTTAGTATTCTATAACATTTATCTAAGTTTCATCAAAATTGACAGGTCAGGGCCATTACTTGTGAGCAGTTCTTCAATGAAGCAAAAATTAATTTAAGCATCTGCCCTGTTTAAAAATTTGATTATTAGTCTGCGTTTTTTAATTTTGTTTGTTGAGAATAGTGATGAGCAAAATTAGTCTTGGTCTTGCAGTCTGCAAAAACTGCAAGACCAAGACCAGGACCAAGACTATGTATACCAAAAGCAAGACCAAGACCAAGACTATAAGTATGGTTGCAAGACCAATACCAAGACTCAAGTGAGCAAGACCAAGACAAAAGCAAGAAAAAAGCAACACTCTTGCTAAACTATTTAAATAGTTTGAAAGTATAATTAATACCGTAAAGAGAGAAAATTCTGAGTTTAGAAGGAAACAATTCACTAATAAAAAAATGCAAGAAAGTGCAAGATTTTTAGCAATACCAAGACCGAGACCAATACCAAGACTGTATTTTGCAAGACCAAGACCAAGACCGAGACTCAAACTGCTCTAGCAAGACCAAGACCAAGATTCTTAAAGCAAGAACAAGACCAAGACCAAGACTGCCAAGTTTTGGTCTTAGGCTTGCATTAGCTCATTACTAGTAAAAAAACTGCTAGACTTCAGTTTTTGTTCCATTTAAACACACGTTTCATTCCATTATTCGGTACGGGATCCGCATCCGCATCTGCGGATATTTTAAATATCACACCCGTAACCATCCTAGTTCAAACACCCACAAACTCTTCACACATATCCATTACCTACATATCCTTATGGCCGCGTGACGTCACGTCGGTCGCTAGCAAACACAACAAAAATGCAATACAAAAGAATAAAGGTACCTCTACCTCCTTACCATCCGCAGCAACAATAAAATACCATCAACGTAATAAAAAAAACAAAACAAACCGTAACATCCAAAAGGTGGAGCTCGATGACACGCTGCTGACGAACATAAGGTGAGTTAAGTTAACGTTAAGCATGTCTCACTCGCTTCGCGTTGCCAAACGACTCTGGCTGGCGTGGAGTACTACTACTACTCACTCCGCTGCGCTGGCTTCGTTTTGGCACACACTTAAAATAAAGGAATTTCATCCATTTGTTGTGTGCCAGGTTTTCGTTTTGTTTTTTTTTTGCTTTGTTTCGCCGTTTGGTTGGTTTGGTCGTTAATGACCGACAAGGACAAATTATTGAGTAAACGGTTTTGTTAAGTAAACAGATGGTATATGGCAAATAAAGATATGCGATTTAGATTATATATATTGTTCTCTATTCTATATGTTGTGGTTATTGGTAACAATTGGAGGAACAATGATCGGGTCCGATTGCGATTGGCGGTTTTTTCTTTTTGTTTAATGAATCGTATATACAGGATGAATAATTTATTCCGGGATATAAAATTTGCTTTATAAAATATCAAAAATTGTAAAGAAATACATGTGTTTTCAACAAAATTTATGGAAAGAAGTACCTACATCACAATTTCATTTTTCAGTGAAAGTAAAGCACATTATAATTATAGGTATACCACTTGGGTCCTTTAGGTTAGGGTCCCTAAATTCTGTACAGTATTAGTTTCTTATAGGGCTTTACCCTACTCGTCAAACAACTTTAAAGCAACCATATTCATGTTAATGGGGTATTTCTAACATTTAACTTCTCCATGAGTAATTTAATTTTAGTTCCTTTTTCAAGCGTTAGGGAATAATCTTAACATCATTTCGATTTTTTTCTGGGTATTCAAATAATGACCAAGGTTTTATCAAGATCCGTCCAGCTGCTTACTTTACGACTACAGGGCAGACTTCACGTTCATTTTTTGCTAGAAAATTAATAGTATTTAAACAAAATTTGGGCCAAACCCGTCGAATTGTTTGTTTTGACTATAGTTTGATGAAAAATCTTAAATTAATGTTAGTTTTTTCTCAGGATTTCAATAGTATTTTAGCAAAATTTGGAAGATTTTTCTAACCATTTTACATATTTTGGAGTCTTTTTAGAACTCTAGAATGCTGAGAAAAAATTTTAATCCTTAAAATGTTACATATACCAGAACGTCGACTATCAAGAAATTTTGATATCGGTCAAAATAACCTTACAAAATTTACTTGTTTGTAAGGATATAGTTATAGCCTATATAGGTATTGTTATACGACTAGTAAATTTTCATTAATATTTCTGTCAGAATTCAATCCAAATTTAGTTTCACTAAGAGAGATTTCATCGGCCGAAGTAACTATCACTTTCCTAATGGAAGTAAATTTGCTCCAGTAGGAATAACAAAGATTTCTGTAGGTATAACAGTGCCAAATTTATTTTCACGGCACCCGTTCAAAGTCTGACCACAAAAGAATGATATTTATGAAAGTTATACCGTTTTACGGAAATCAAAAAGTAGGTTTTCACTACATAAAATCTCAAAAGTTGTAACAAGATTTAAAAAAATTTATAATTTTTTATTAATATTGTACCCGGTAGACTTCTTTTTTTATTTAAATAATGGACAACTTACTGTGGAATTGAATGCTAAATAAGTTGGCGGAACACTATGCAATATTGTGCAATATTTCATACAAAAGAAATAACGAAATTGTTAGTCATTTTGCGGAACAGTTAAAATATTACAAATAGATGTTTATGTAAAACTTATATAATCACAACAGGAGTGGGTGGTAACAAAATTACAAAAACATAATCAATTCAAAACAAGTTTCTTTTGATTTGAAAAAAATCCAATAAAATTACTGTTATTTACAAAAAATTAAAAAAGCTACCAATAGAAAAAGATGATAACATAGTTTGTTGTAGGACTTTTCTGTCCACTTTTTATTAGAAACCTGCTGGGGGTGGGTGTTGGAATTAGTAACTGAAGGGGGACTCATACATAAACACTTACAAACAATAGCCAAGAAAGTCCAATTAAATAACGGAAGTTCTTTTCTAAGGTTCCAGAAAAACAAAATCAATTTTATGTTTTCAGGGGTAGGTAAGGGCATTTTATGGAAAGTCCTGGGAAATAAATATGTTACAAATTGAAATTTCTAAAAATTAAATTGTATAAAATCTTACATAATATTTCGAAATTTTGCTCCCGTTTTTTCTGAGTGGGAAAGTTTATATTTCAAGTCACTCCCATCCAGTGTGACATTATTTTCAAAAAAATCTATTGCGGATTGAAGATTTACTGCAAATGCTACTTTGCTGCAAAATGTTAAAGAAATTTCAATTCTGATAAGAAAGATGGGGGTATTTGAAAAAATAACACGAAAAATTCAAAATTTTTCCAAGTCACGTGACTTACGAAAACATTTTTGTCTATAAGATAATGGGAATCATTCATAAGGTTCGATTAAAATAGAAAAAAAGCGAAATTTTCCGATTTTTTCAAAAATTTGAAAATGACAATAACTTCAAAACCATTTTCGATACAATTTGTGTAAATTCTGTTCCTTTTAATTCCTCATATGCAGAATCATTTTAAGCTTGAAATTTCCGATTCGGATTTTTGGTTTTCTGAGGCCCGGTGAAAATCGCATATGCTTAAATTGGTCTTATCAAGGCCGGATTTATTTTTGAGACGCCCCTGGGCACTTTTCATGTGTAGTCTCCTGAGTACCTACTGGACATATGGAGGCTTCTGAGTAGTTTTGTGAATGCTCCAGCTAAAGCGATTAGGAAATTTCCGAAAGGGCATAGCCGAGTAAGATAGGAAAAACGGCCTTTGACGCAAAATTGATTGTTTCTATAGGAAATAATACTTCTTGGCCCCAGATACATTCCAGCCAAATTTCAACTCTCCGAGGCTAATAGTTTATGAATACACAACCAGACAAAAATTTTCAAAATATAACTATTTTGTTTTATTAATAAAAAAAGAAAAACGGCAGATAATGTTGGACTTTTGTAAATTTAAACTAGTTTATCGTAGTTATGAACGTATGTAATTATATAATTTTAGAAATAGGGTAGATATTTTACTAGTCCTTTTTATACATAAGTAATATATGTAGTACCGAACATGGCATGCATTTATATTGAAATATTACTATGTTCTACCAACTAAAATTTTTCAGTAAAAATATATGTTATAGAGTACTAAGAGACATATTACTGAACAAAAAATGGTGGGTGTCGCTAACGCGTAAATGCCAAAAAAAAATTTACTTAAAATTAAAAATTTAAAAAAATTAGTATAATAAAGGGATATAACGTTAATTATTTTTATTACTTTGCCTAAGGTGTGTACACAATATATATTAAACTCAAATAAATCGGCTCAGTAATTTCGTCAAAAAAATTTTTTTTTGAAAATTTTTGTCTGGTTGTGTATTTATAAACTATTAGCCTCGGAGGGTTGAAATTTGGCAGGAATGTATCTGGGGCTAAGAAGTATTATTTCCTATAAAAACAATCAATTTTGCGTCAAGGGCCGTTTTCCCTATCTTACCCGGCTATGCCTTTTGTGTATTTTGAGGCATTTTTCCTTAATGATTTTGTGAAGGCCTCTATTGGATGGGAACTTTGACACCCGTACCCTAAGTGCCCTCACATAAATCTAACTCTGGGTCTGATTACCATATACTTCTTATAGCTATAGCTCCGATGTAGTCGATAAGGACGGTAAAGTAAAGAAGATCAGCCTGTATATTTCCAAAGTATGACTAGTATTCCAGTGTACCTATATGGTGTATGTGAATTGCTAATTGGATTCGACCGACCGACCGAAATATGTGCAAACTTTAACAAGATATATAAGATGAGATGAACGCTATGAATGTAGTATGTAATGCTGGCTGAATTGCCTCCTATAGCCGTCGATAGTGGTGGCTTGATGATGGTGCAAATCGTGTTTTTTTCTGCCAAGGTTTACCAAAAAATTAACCAACGACATGCAGTTAACTTTAAACGTTTTAAATTCCACGCAAAAATGTTCTAAAGTTTAACTTTTTTACTTTTGTACTAGGTGAAAAATTTGATTCTGATACTGTTATTGTGGAAGCCAAAATCAAACCAAATTTTTAAATTTAAGAAATATTGAATTGACGAAAATAACAAAAACTTTGTTCCTTTTTCACGAATTTTTAGTTCAAATCAGGAAAAATCATGCGCAGTTGGAAAAGTTGAAAATAATGTGTTCCTTTTAAAAAAATATATTACTTGTACTGATAGTTCAATGTTCCTTTTACTATGCATTTGAATTTGAACTGAGTTCAAAACAGTTCAATCAGTCTGGGATTTTTGTCAAGAATTTGAACTAGAATTTCAGTTTGTGTACAGTTTTGAAAAAATTATCAAAAAAAAAGTTAATGAAGAATAATATCTAGGATATCTACCCATTATCTACCATATTTACGATATCTACGGTTAGCGTCGTTAGCGTGGTAACGTTGTCATACGAGTGCAAAGTTATTCAAATTTATTTTTTTTTTTAAATAATAATTTAAATATTTTTGTTGATTATAAACTGTAAATAATTGACGCTAACTGACGCGACTGACACTGATGCTACTTGAATATATATTATATCTATAACCCTGTTTCTCATCGACATTTTTGTTGCTTTTCTCTATGATGGTAGTGTCACACTTCTATGCCCTCTATAGAGTATTTTTAGAATTTATTGCGTTCCTTTTTAAAAATTCAGAATTATTAGTTCAAGTAATAATTCAGTTCGATCATGCATATTTGACAAATTCATTATTATTTGAACCGTTCATCACTTTGGAAAAGGAACAAAGTTAAAAAAACTTGTAGACACAAGAATTATTTTTACGACAAGTTCAAACAAACTCGTGTAATTGCAAAAACGTGTTAATAAAATTTTTTTGCAAAAACAAAAACGAATTTAAAAAAAATAAAAATAAAATAAAAATAAATAAATTCACTAAATTCTGATAATGTAATTTAAACAGAGATTCTAAAGATAAATTTTTTAAAATACATAAACTTGACTTAATTTATGAATACACCACATTTGTGCCTTGCTTTTTGTGTCTTTTATTTTGCATACATATATATTATAATACATATGTGGATACGTAAAAAACCAAATAACCATTTGCGTTAACATGTAACTTGAAATTCACAAAATTTGTATTTTTAGCAAAATTAACATTTTTATTATAAGTATGCATTTTTGTTGCCTGCATAAGAAAAAAAAAATATATTTTTACAAAATAATGAATTTTTATTAAAAGTATTTTCGTGGGGCCAGAGAATAAAATAAACAATATTATGGTTTTGCGATATTTTCGGTAGTTTAATTACAACTAAAACTGAAATAAATTGGTTTTGATTATGAGCTGCCATTGTAAATTTCAATGGAATTTAAATGGGACCGAAAAAGTTAATAAATTGATTGTTAAAAATAAAACAGAAAAAAATTAAGAGAAAATTTTGAAATTGAGGTAACTTTGAGGTGCAATGTTAATTTTTGCTATCACAGCGACAAAATTCCATCGAGAATTATAATTTTTATTTAGAAACGGCAATTTCTGTTTGACCCCATAGTTTTGACAGTATTAAAAATGGAAAGAACGCACTCGAAGATTTACAGTAAGCATATGACACTATGAGAAAAAGGCAGTTTCTTACTTCAGATAGTTTGTAAATTTTGAATGAATTTGAGTATCAAAAATGTAATTTTAGAGTTCCGAAGAAATAATCTGGACCTCACACCTCAAATTTCAGAATGCGTCAATAACATTCAGGCCTGAAAAACCTCAACGTCAATATATAGCGAAAAACTACTTCTAATTTTTTTAAGGTATTTTACCATATTGAAAAGTGAGGATGAAAATTTTCTTCACAAATCACTAAGTCGCAATTCCTTTTACCATTTAAGTCTTATTTGTGAAATACTGAGCTTCAACTGAGTGAGGTAACCCCCCGAACTTTTGAAAGAAAGTTCCGCTAAGCTGTGTCAATTATTTTCGAAAATATAGCAGCCAAATTTTCGTTAAACAAATAAAGAAAATTAAATGAGAAACTGGTTGTCAATAAACCGAATTTCGTATGGAAGTATGTTCTGATATTAGAAAATATCTTTTGGAAAATTAACATAATTTTCATTTTCTGTTATCAGATACTGGGTTTTACACTAACATAAATGTTTGTTCGCTGGCCTATATATACAACACTGTTAAAAATAGTGCATATAAGGAAGATTAGAAAATCAAGTGGTCATATAACTGGCTCTAGTAGAAACATTAGTAAACACTCTCAAAAGCTACTACAGAATCCTGACTTAATGTGTGCCCTACACGAACTTGTTGAATTTTTTTTTATTTCTAAACTTTCTAAATTCCGTCTAAAAATAAAAAAATTTAAATAAGTAGGAAGGTGTTTAATTATCTTTAAGATTTTAAATATTTTAATGCACCTAATAATTTCACTGAAGTGAAAACTCATCAAATTAATGCGTACCACTAAAATAAGATCTATCCAATTTGATAAATTATTACGAAATTTCAAATCGTTTTTATCTAACAACAAAGTGTCACCCATTGTCACTTCGATCGCCTTTCCTCAAAATTTCACTTCAACATTAATTTATCATATTTTATTGTTCAATAAATTGATCAATTGATACGTCACTCAGTCCGTCCATCTTTTGTTGGTCACTGACCAAACAATAAGTGTTATTGGTGCTACCATAGGATGTGGTATACATAATGATTTATCCCGGCTCTTTCAAAGAAAAAAATTATAATGATCTGTAATTATTTGTCGAATTGAATCTGAAATTTTAGTCTCGATCAAGACCGAAACTGAGACCTGAACCGAGTCTTTTGGGAATTAGTTTTCCTACACTGGGGTCTTTCATAAAAAGCCTGATATTTCTCTCACTTCTAACTACCTGCAGCCTCTCAAACCAATCCAACACAATAAGGCTACTTCTCATCATCTTCTTTAGCTCTCCTACAAAGGGTACATTTTTTGCATGAAATGTAGTTGTAGTTAATCCAAGTTAATAATTTCCTAATCTAAAATACTCAATAAAGTCATTTTCTGGCATTATAACTCTTTTATCTCAGTAATTTTCAAGTGCGTTCAGGTTGCTTTTTTGAAATTTTTGACCAAGTATGAACGAAATCGAGATCGACCTCACAGAAAAATATTTTTAAAAAAAAGTAACTTGATGAATATACTCGATTTGAACATTCCTTTAAGATATTCTACAGGGTGTAAAACAAATAACTCTCGTCCTTTTGTGGGGTGACTCATAGCACCCTGTAGACACTGAGACCGTAGGAATTTTTTCGGAATTAACAGTCGCGTCACCCCCTAAAAGGATAAGAGTTATTTCCCTTACACCCTATATATATATATATATATATATATATATATATATATATATATATATATATATATATGTGTGTGTGTGTGTGTGTGTGTGTGTGTATTATATATATATATATATATATATATATATATATATATATATATATATATATATATATATATATATATATATATATATACAGGGTGCAAGGGAAATAACTCTTATCCTTTTGAGGAGTGACGCGACTGTTAACTCCGAAAAAATTCCTGCGGTTTTAGTGTATACAGGGTGCTATGAGTCACCCCACAAAAGGACGAGAGTTATTTGTTTTATACCCTGTATATTTGTTATTAATACATATGGACTCTCCCATTACGCAATCCCCTGGGGCGAAATGAGAAAATCAAAGACCATGGGCGTTAATGTTTCTGATTTATATATTTGTATGATTTACTGTTATAAACTATTAAGTACTTAGACACTAACACATTCAAACATATCTGCTTTAAAACACGGAGGGGTGCCATTATACACATCTTGTGTACAACGTAATTGTTAAATGGGGGCGTGCGTTATGGGAGTGTGCTATGTAAATAAAATAGTTTACTTCGCAAGACGTGCAACTTATTTGTTTGATAATGATCATACTGATCGAAACATGTTAAAGTGTTAACAAACCCAGTAAAGTTGATTATACGAATTTTCAAACGATCGTGACAATTCGGTACACCGTGTACTATAGTTGCATCAAACCATTTTTGAAAGCTGCACCTATTAGTGGACCTGCGTTTTATTCTTATCATTATTTTTAGGTGTTACAATACAAAATATATTTAATAAATATGATATCTAGAGGAGGTATCCTATATGCATATACTATAATATATACATATTTAGTAATAAGAAGCCGTTTTGTGGTCGTTAAGTGAGCTTCGCGCACATTTTGGGTGTTGGGTGTTTTGTGGTGTTATGTGTGTGGTAACGACGTGTTAACGATGATGAATTCAAAACAATTCATTTTATCTGATAAATAACAATATAAATTATTATAGTTTTTTGTTACTATATTGTTTCGTTTAAAAGTGTTATTTATATTGCCACGAGAACGTACGGTCGGTGTATAATATGGAATTGTTATTTAAAAAATATGATCTTTACTTATATTTTGCCATCAGATACAGTGTTGGTGATAAATATTTCAACAGTAAAAATATCAAATAGATTAAGAAAATACCCCTGTTGCAGTATCCTGCATAACATAGCGAATTTCCGTTTATAAAAATTAGTTTTCCTCGGAAACTAGTTGACATAGAATAATAGTTTAAAGACCGTTTTTATGTAATTTTTTCTCCTCTTTTGTGTGGAAATTTTGGCAAAAAACTAACTTTTTGTGAGAACAAAAACCATGTTCCTGGCATCCGACGTTTCTGGCTGAAGAAATCATCCAAGATTTTTGGACTTCCAACGTTGTCACCAAAATTCGTTTAACTAAAAGGTTTTCCTGGAGAGTTATCGTGCTGATACATATATACATAAATACATATATATATATATATATATATATATATATATATATATATATATATATATATATATATATAAATTTTAGTGAATGTTATTTTTGGGTTCTAGGGACCTCAAAACAAATAGCTCACAGTAGCGGGCTGAACTTCCACCATGAGTAAGGCTGTAATAGCGAGTTTCCATTCTGGAAGTTCGCTAAAATTAAAAAAAAATTAAAATTTAAAAAAAAATGCTAGACCATCGTCAATTTATTTAATTTTCTAGCCATATGAATGTTATGAAAATGTTTATGAACTGGAATGTATGAATGTAATGAAAAATATAGGTAAACTGATAGTTATTTATATACTATTGACTGCTCACTGTATGGAACCCTAATTATGCAAGTCCGACTCGCTCTTGGCCGATTTTTTCTTTGATAATTTAGCTCATATGTATCAAGTCCCATAAGAATATTGTAGTTTTTTCACTTTTACCGCATAGAAAAAAAGTTAGGACAAATTTTTACAGCGAATAAAATAGTACAAAACATTTAATTGGCTATTTTACTGTAGGTAAACATGATAAAAACGAAACAAAAATTCCTACTGGTAAATTTAACTGATTTCAAAACCATAGTAACAATGTATTAAATAATAATATGAATTATACTTATTAATTTACTTTATTCGTTAAATTATCTTACCGTATTACACTTGAGTTATATATGTATTTTTTTTGAATAAATTTGTGTTTTCTACAACTCAAATTTCTTGCCTAAAAGCAATTTAACTAACAAAAACGTCAACTAACAATAACGTTTAAGCTACGCTGTTGCGTTTTTGCTACTTGACAGTTCTTCTCGTTAAATTTTTAGGCAACAAATGTTCGTTAGACAAACCCAAATTTATTCGAAAAAATACAAACCTCTCGTATAATAATAAGTGAATAAAAAAGTATTTTTTTAATTCAAAGAAATATTTCTTTGTTTTAAAAAAAATGTATTTTTTTAAAACATGCAATAATTTTTAATCTTTGAACAAAGAAATTGTTTTGAGGTAGAGGTTTTTCTTTCTAACTGGTAGAATTATACCTCAGCTTTGACATTTTATCACTAAAACCATTTATTTGACTGCAAAAAACGTCTTTATATTAAACACATGATTTAATTTTTGCACAAATTAGCTTTAGTTTATTTAAAAATATAATGATTTAATTGTTACACCCTTACAGCGATTTCTTTGTTCAAGGATCAAATATCTCTTCCTTTTTTTTTGAATCAAGAAAATATGTTTTTGATACACAGAAATATTTCTTTGATTCAAAGAAAACAAAATCAAAGAAATTTGTAATCATTGAACAACGAAATCATTTTTAGAGTGCAGAAAAAAAGAAGCCAGAAAGATTTAATACTTTAAAACACTAACTCATTTTCCTCAGATAGTGTTCACTTATTAACACTGGTCACTATACTTTTGTATTTATACGAATGTGGTTTACATCGTTGGTTTTTTCAGCTACCATATTTCTTGCTTACACTCATACATACAGCTTTCACATACATCTATAACAGATATAAAATATTTAATATAAAATAAATACTATTGACTTGAAAACTGAACATTACTTTGACATTGATTAAACATTTTAAGTTTTCAATTCAATTTGTTTTTAAAAACGGCATATTTGTTATTTTCACAAAATGTACGTATGTATGTAATCGTGTAACCGTGTGTAGTGGACTAACTCATTACCAACAACTTAAATTTATTTTCCGCAACTAAGTATTCGTGTGTACTGACTACTTATATGACTGTGTGAATGTATTGTATTTATCGCAAATACGTTCGTTGTATGTTGTTTGTATATATGTATGCAACGGTTAATGGCCGCGCTCTTATAAATGATCTTAATTGGACTTTGTGTAAATTTATTTTACTTTTTTTCCAGGTTTTTTTTTTACGGAAAAGATCAGATTAAATGTGATACAATTTTTAAATTAAATAGGTAAGGAAAATATTCCGTAACAATTTAACCAAAAAATTTTTGGCACGAGTACGATATCCGAGGCGACAAAATTTGACAAGCGGATCTGATGGATTTTGGCATTCTAAGCAAAAAATAAAGAATAAAAAATTTTGAAATTCGCCTTAGTTTTCGAGGATCGATCGTTAAACTTGTATTTAAGGTTACCCTTTGCCCGAAAGTTAAGCTAGTTATGACAATAAACTTCGATTTTTGATATAAATACATTTCACCAATATTTTATATATTACTTGTATTTGTGTATGGTGTAATATTTTGGTGAAATATTGGTGAAATATATTTATATCAAAAATCGAAGTTTATTGTCATAAGTAGCCTAACTTTCGGGCAAAGGGTAACCTTAAATATAAGTTTAACGATCGATATCTCGAAAACTAAGACGAACTTGAAAATTTTTTACTCTTTATCTTTTGCTTAGAATGCCAAAATCTATCAGATCCGCTTGTCAAATTTTGTCGCCTCAGATATCGTACTGTCCCCAAATTTTTATATAATATTCACTATACCTTCATGTACAAAGTGCTAAGCTTAGGACGAAATTAGCATACCAAATTTTGACATTCGATTAAGTACAACCTGTAGAGTCAAGTCTCGGTATCTAGAATTCCACCTAAGGCTATGACAACACAGATATTCATAGTTTGTCAAACGTCAGATTCCGATGTTAGAGCAAATCTTGGTTAAATGTGTTTGCCAGTATAGAGCCAAGTCTCTGTATATTTACAATTTTACCCAAAAATCGTTTTAATTTTCTGTTTAATCAATCGTTTTTCTAAAGAAACTAGCCGTATGCCCGATGGCATTTCCCATCGACAGCATGTTTTTCAAAAGCCTAACCGGTATCAGTATCTTGCCTACACGGACGGGGCAAGTGTTGTAGAAAATTGTGGTGAATACATCATAGATTAAAATTTATTTTGCAATAAATAAAACGTAAATAAATAAATACAATTTTTTATGACAAAACTTTTTGACCAACCTGATATGTGTATATAATACCTAATGTAATACCTAATTGTTTAGGGTAGGTAGTTTATGGAAGTAGAGCCGGTAAGTGTATCGCTAGTCCAAAAGGACGACAAATGTAAATTGACGTCTAAACACCCATGGAGACTACAGCCGTAATAATAACCTTAAAAATATAACCGTCCTTGAACCAAAAATCGAAAACAGAATCATAAATTTTTTCAAAACTCTCTCTAAAAACACAAAACAAAGCCATTCATTACCTACACACAATCACAATCCAATAATTCAATTAATTAAAAAAAAAAAAAAAAAAAAAAAAAAAACAAAAAGAATAAACAAAAATAATTGTTTTTTAAACAACAAACGAAATGATAACTAATTAAAACGTTCATTAAAACAGATATCAATTGACGTTGCGGTGGTATTATTGTACATGTGGACCCACCATTGTAAATTATTGTATTATACCACTAGAGTTATAAAGTCATTACATATTATGATTATGATTGTTTCGCATGCCATACATGACATCGCCAAAGACTTGGGTATGGAATGGAGTGCCAGAGTGTGGCGCCTACATGTTTCTTTCTTTTTTTTTTGAATTATTATATCATAATGTATCCGTTTTTCAATCTGTATTAATAATATTATCATAGAAATCAACACCTACGCAAATTATTTGGATACATATATAGGTAGATTATTTTATTGATCGTGCAGCATAGGTGTTTTTATTTTAAAACTTTTTTTGTGCGCATGATCTAAGTGTCAACATTCGAATTGTCGAAAAATTCTTTTACTTTTTTGTGTAAGTGTTTTAGCTCGAAAATTTGTTTTCTGTACTACACTAGATAGAAATGTTCGTTGACTTTAAAGATACCGTCTGGAATTTAATCCAAAATAAAAACAAATTTTTCACGCCTAAGTGGCTGAGAAGCAGAAGCCTGAAGAACAGACAATTATAAATGATCAATAATTATTATATGTGGTTTTATTAAATATTTTTTATAAGTTTATTGTTATTATATCTCATGTTATAATTTTTATTAAAATTGTGTATGTTTACACATGCTGAATTATTTCGTGAATTTATTTATATAAAATAAAGGGAACATTAGGAATAATAAGTCATCAGGAAACTAAAATGAAACTTATTACTAGTAATGAGCAAATGCAAGACCAAGACCAAGACTTGGCAGTCTTGGTCTTGGTCTTGTTCTTACATTAAGAATCTTGGTCTTGGTCTTGCTAGAGCAGTTTGAGTCTTGGTCTTGGTCTCGGTATTGCTAAAAAATCTCGCACTTTCGTGTATTTTTTTATTAGCGAATTTTTTCCTTCTAAAATCAGAATTTTCTCTGTTTACGGTATTAATTATATTTTCAAACTATTTAAATAGTTTAGCAAGAGTCTTGCGTTTTTCTTGCTTTTGTCTTGGTCTTGCTCACTTGAGTCTTGGTATTGGTCTTGCAGCCATACTTATACTCTTGGTCTTGGTCTTGCTCTTGGTATACATAGTCTTGGTCTTGGTCTTGGTCTTGCAAAAAAAGCAAGAGCAAGACAAGACTGCAAGACCAAGACTAATTTTGCTCATCACTACTTATTACGGCTAATGTTCCTTTATTTCACAATTACAGTCATCTAAACCTTTATATTTTTATATTTATTTATATGAAGATTATTGTTTTATATAATTCTTTAAAAGTATTGCCGGATTTACAAAGGGCACTCCACAAAATCGAATAAAGTTTCAAAAAAAGGAATAAAATAGAAAGGATAAGGGTTTTTTTCGTTTTTTCTCCCTTTTGGCTCACCAACCCTATTTTTCAGGAAAATTTCGGAAATTTTCCAAAGGGCCCTTCACAAAAGTACTCAAAGGCCTCCATATGGGAAGTGTTTAGGAGCCCACTGCATTAGAAGTGTCCCGGGGCCCCCACAGAGGTAAATCTGGCCCCGCGCGAACCGTATAGTGTGAATGACTATTATTTTATTTAACAAAATTTTAATGATTTTTCTAAATTTTCTTAGTTTTTTGGAATAGTTTTTCCCTCAGTCTTTTCCTGAAAATCGAAATGAGTAGTCACCTACTGAAAAATGAATTCTGAAAATTCCATAATTTAACAGATTGAACCGGTACAATTATGGTACTCCACGTAGATACAATTTAGGCTACTGGAACATTTTCCGTTTACAATTTAGTCAGCTATAATATAATCTCCGACAAAACAAGAAATTTTTTTATGCATCAATTCTAAAATTTTGTAGTAGCTGTTGTGTTGGTAGCATTGTACATCAGTGCTACAGTCACCAGAAAAATACATTTAATTTCAATCACTATTAAGGGGGACCACTAGTGTGACATTTTATACCTTCGATAGTTTATACCTTTAAAAATAACATACTAAAATTTCAAGTGCATATCTTACATAAATAGTTTTTGAGTTACAGCCATCTGGAGAGCGAGTTCTGATTTTCATTGTTAACTTTGAGGTATTGAGAAATGTTTGAAGGTTGGTAGTTCGGCAGTTTCTGGATATGGCTGTTAGTCACGTATTGTGGGGTAGCTAGGCCCTGACACATTTAAACGACTCATCTAGTTTTACCATGACCGTTATAGTGAGTACATCGTAAATAATTCTCAGTGATTAAAACTGAAACGTAAGGTAATGAATAATACATTTTTCAAATTTGCTGCTGTTACAACTTGAATACAAATCATCTGGTCGATTTGATTCTTATTGCAGCTTCTTTTATATATGTTTTTTCGTGCCTTGAACCTCCAGTTTTTTGATCGAATAAAAAATGTAATTTTTGCATACCAAAAATCATCAAAATTTCGCGCAAAATTTGAAACTTTTCTTTTAAAAACTCCGCCATTTTGTTAAATTTTAACTTTTTTTTTCGATTGAGGTTCATAGCACGGGCAATACCTTTTAGTTTAATAGACTTTTTGGCTTTTTTTGATTTCAGGTACTGTGAAGGTCGCTATCACTGCAGCAGTGGAGGAACTTTTTTTTTACAATTTTTCGGTTCAAAAATTTTATCATGAATTTATCATCTTATTATATTAACGAATATATCCATTAAATATTAAAACATTCCATACAGTAGTTTTTTTTTTTTTTAAATTCCCAAGAATCACCTTTTTTAGGCGGTCACACTAGTGGTCCCCTTAAAGATCGGTACTATAGAATAAAATAGAGTTCCATCCTACTACTACAAATTTATATTTAAAAAAGCCATCGCACTTTATTATACACTTTCAAAATATTCAAATCCACATTCCGCGCAAACGCAAAACAAAAAAACAGTATCAAACTGTTAAAATCAGCCACGAACGGTACCATTATTATTGAATTTATAATTTTTGATAAGATAATTCAACATGTTAAAAATTTTGTTAAATTCTGTAGTTCACTCCACACTACTAACTAATCATTTACACTTTATGTATTTTTTTTCGCTTGCCACATTTGATTTTTATTTGATTAAATTTATAGATAATTTTGTCCGGGGCAACATAACATATTTTTTGGCGGCTATTGAAATGCATATTATTGGTGTCGAATAATTTTGATTTGGCGTTTATGCAAGGATGGATGGATTGAACGTTGTACGCTTGGGCAATGAACTTCAATTTTTTTGAATCCATATGAATATAAAATATGTAATTGTTAATGTGTGTTCTGGCCGTTTGCTAATACATTGTTTATTGATCGTATGTGATAGATAAGTGTTTGATTTGATTAATTATAAACAATTATAAAAAATTAGTTAGATATAAATGTGTATTTTTGTTGTACGGTGTGTTGTAATGGACGATAATTTTTATACGTTTGTCAGTTCATTTATTACTTTTACACCTACTAAATCATATAATAGAAATATAATATATTGTGTAAAATTTTGTACATATTATATACCTATATATATATATATATATATATATATATATATATATATATATATATATATATATATATATATATATATATACCGGGGGTTCCGTTTAGATGTATATATATACGGTTTACATGTTAATTGATAACACTGAATTTCCATAAGGCTACGGTCATATTGGAAGAGGGTACGTACGACTTAATTTGTCTGATGTAGTCGTGAGACTATTGTCGTCAGCTAAAGTGGTCACACTGTTAGCGTATACTTACGTAAATTTATTTCAAAAATGAATCTGTTAAGAGATTATTTGTTTCCCGATAATAATATAATTAATTATTATTATTTGATGAAAAATATGAATAGAAACTTTTGGGTTTATGAATTATACAATAGAAGATCTACTGGTGGTGAATTTAGGAAATTATTTCCACATTTGAAAATAGACAAAAACAAGTTTTTTCAATATTTTCGTATGAATGAAGGAACATTTAATGCTTCCGCAACCTCTAACCAAAGTTTTCTACAAATTTCTCTGTTTTTTTTTATTCCCTTTCAAATACAAGAATTATAAATTTTTCTACAATAAATGTATCCTTAATTTATCAAATAATCAAGTTTTATAAAATTGTATTTTGGTACTACAAAAATGGTAACAAATGAAAATATCCGTTAAAATTCAAATAATATTATTTTTACTTAAGTTGATCTTCTTTATCTTCTACACGTACGACTAGTGCGAAAAAAAAACAGACTTTTTTGTTTCAATTTTTAACACTGACGACTACGTAAGTGTGCGCAAGAATAACTCGTATCTAGTGTGACCATCTTCGTTCATTTGCATTGTTTGTTTCAATCTGACGTGTATGTACAAGTACGCGAGAGTGATTTGTCGTACGTATCCGCTTCCAATGTGACCCTAGCCTAAGGAGGAAGTTATTACCAATTTAATATTATAACTACTGTTACTATCGCTTTAACAACAATAATGCAGTAAAACAAAGAAATGAATATCGCAATTTTTAAGCAATTCATATTTTCACATAAGAAATATTTGTGTCATTTTCTATAAATTCAAAATGCATTTTTTTTATTTTCTTGAAAATAAATATTAAAATTATAAAAATACGGAAAGAATATTTCTGTTGAAGAAATAGTGCAGAAAATTTGTTGAAAAAAATTATTTTATAAAAGAAAATTACCAAAAATGTAAATATGTTTAAGCAAAGCACTCTTGTGACATAACTTTTCCCTTATAGGAATCCAATGTTATCAGTTAACGTGTACATCGTATGTATACATCCGAACGGGACGTCCAGTATATTACTAGTTGTTGGATATTATTAGGGGAACATTTGGGTAAGATATGCAATGACAACATATTGAAATGTAAATCAAGGTAAATGGAGACACAAATTAAAAGTTTACGGAAAAAATAATGACTTTTGTGACGGGAATAGCTGAGAAAATTAGAGTAACTAGGAAAATAGTTGACAAATTTTTCGTCTTGTGGCTCTAGCATTGTGCTTTATGAACTAAAAACTCATCTTTTAAATGCAAAAAATTATAAGTTGCAACAATCATCATTTTGGTGGTTTCAAAAATTGATGATAGGAGTTCAACTGATTGACGAATTTGACAATTTGAGTAGACTTTTTTCTTTTTTTCGAAAATTATGCAGTCGCAAACGTTTTTGTGAACATATTCAAAATTCGCAAACGATTTCCGATCGATTGAGTACCCGCAAGCCTATAGCTATCTTTAAAAAATTATTTTCTAACATTTAATTTTTTTACTATGACGCACCCGGGAAAAGTGTATCGGTCATAGTGAGAAGCCTGCAAAAAAATTTTGATGATTGTACCGTAGCTACAAACTGATGAAAAAAAAAATATTGAAAAAATAAAAAATTTTTGGGCGGTTATAATTTTTTCTGAGAAACGCTATAGAGGTAACTGAAACATATAAAAATTTCAGCCAATTCCATCAAGCCATTCAAAAGTTATAAATTCTTTTCTATTTTCAAAAAGTAATTTCTCGCCCGTAAGGAGTATGAGTTTTTAAGAGCTGAAACTAAGTGAATTGCAATCTTATATCGATAGCAGTTAGCAGAAAAAAAAACCAACACAATTCGTGCGGGGGGCATTTCTATACCCATGCTTATCCGCCTGTAGCAATCACCCTATTTGGGCCTACTATCTTTTACCTTTTTCCATAAAATCTTTTTCAATTCAAATTGTACTGGGTGTCATTATTATTGAACTGTAGCGTACATATAAATTTCTGTACCTAATAATAAATTTTAATATTAAATGAAAATGACAATCCTATTTTTGATAAAAATCTCTCTTTTTGTCGGTTAAAATTTTTTCTATGAATCTCTCGTGCCAATACCTTTACATAGACAATTAAATCCAAACAAATCATAAAATTTTTTATTTTTGATAAATCAACAAAAAGAAAAAAATCAAAAGAAAAATAGTTTTTTCTTTTAACTTAATCATATGTTTCCAAATTTGTTTTGTTATCTAAATCGTACGTATTCGGGAAGTTATATTTAAAATCTGACAAATTGTTAATTAAATTTATCACGATAAAATAATTTTTGTTGAGTTTAGAAGTTAAGTTAAGAGAATAGGTACGAAAGAACGGTTGCGTTTGTGCATTTACTTTCAAACCATTATAGAAGATTTAAATTAATTAAATAAAATGTAAGAGATCGGAGAAGTTTAAAAAAATGATGATTATTTTTTTTCTCAAAAATTTATTCCGTTGGGTGGTCTTTCGGTGCAAAATATTTAATAAATTGGGATTTAATATAGTAATAGATAAATTGTAATCAGCACCCGTAATCTGTTAAAGAGTTTTTAACCTGCAGTTGGACATAATAACATATACCTACTAGTGATGTCTAATAATTAATCGGTTAATCGGTTTAGTCCACTAATTTTGTTTATATTTAGTTATTTTTTTAGTCGACTATTTTACCTTCGGCTAAATGACTAAATTGATTAATTTTTTTCAAATGACTAAAAACGACTAATTTATTAATTTTTTTATATTATTTATTGCATTTCAGTAAAATGAAAACAAAAAAATTTATGTATTTGTATGATTTTGCACCTTTAAAAGCCAATAATTAAATTGAAATGAAAACATCGTTTTTGAAAGAGTTACATAGATTACCCTATTTATGAATTCGACTAAAAATTTAGTCGATTAATCGAATATTGTATACACGATATTGTTTACTAATTTTGTCTGAAAAACAACTTTAGTCAATTAAACGACTAACTATTCCTTGGCTCGACATCACTAATATTATATAATTTCATCTTCTCACTGCCTTTTTGATCAACTTTCGTTAGTTGGTCATAAAGTGCTGAACTGTGTTTCAAAATATGGTCTATACTAGCGTTTTTCAAGTTTTTTTCCAGTCACGGACCAGTAAAATGTCGATTATTAGTTTTCTAAACTACTATTATTTATTTAATATAAAATGTCGTTTTCGGACGACTTGCTCAAACATGTATGTTTGTAATTCAGAAAACTATCAATATTATTTAAGTATTAGAGAAAAGTTTAAAAGTAATAAACAGAACTCTTTTAGCCTGGAATAACTTCCGTTATTATGCCGTGTAATATAAAATGTCGTTTTCCGCTCATTTTAATCTACTATGAAATTCACATAAATATCGACACTTTTTTAAGCATTAGAGAAATGTTTAAAAGCAGTTCTTTAATTTTAAATACAACTTTTGTAGCGTGGAATCACTTCCGCTATTAACTGAAATAATATTATGCCGTGTAATATGAAGTGTCGTTTTCCGACCACATGTTCGACCATGAAATTCACATTAATGTCGACACTTTTTTTAAGTATTAGAGAAATGTTTAAAACGAGTTCTTTAATTTTAAGGGGGATCACTAGTGTGACCGTCTGAAAAAAAGGTGATTTTTGGGAATTTTTTTAAAGAAAACTACTGTATGTAATGTTTTAATACGAGTATTTTAAGGACATATTCGGTGATATATAATAAATTCATGATAAAATTTTTGGACCAAAAAACTGAAAATTCAGTCAGTTATTCGCGATCTCCCAAGGCTTCAAAAAAAAAGTTCCCCCACTGCTGCAGTGATAGCGACCTTCACAGTGCCTGAAATCAAAAAAACCAAAAGACTATTAAACTAGAAGGTATTGTCCGTGCCGTGAACCTCAATCGAAAAAAAAAAAGTTGAAATTTAACAAAATGGCGGAGTTTTTTTTAAAAAAAGTTTCAAATTTTGTGCGAAAATTTGATAATCTTTGGCCTGCAAAAATTACATTTTCTGTTTAATAAGAAAACTGGAGGATCATGGTACGAAGAAACATATATAAAAGAAGCTGCAATAAGTTTTAATCACTGAAATCACTGCATTTAGTTTTAATCACTGAAAATTTTTACTAAAATTATTTATGATGTACTCCCTATGACGGACATAGTAAAACTAGATGAGACGTTTAAATGTGCCAACGTCTAGCTGCTCGAAAACATGTGACTGGCAGCCACGTCCAGAAACTCCCGAACTATCAACCTTCATACATTTATCAATACCTAAAAGTTAACAATGAAAATCAGAATTCGCTCTTCAGATGGCTGTAACTCAATAACTATTTGAGATACGCACTTGAAATTTCAGTATGTTATTTTTAAAAGTATAGACTATCAAAACATGCAAAAAAAATTTTTAAAATTTTTTCAAATATCACACTAGCGGTCCCCCTTAAATAGGATTCTTGTGGCCGGGAATCTTTCCTACCATTGCATTAGTAAGAATAACATTAGGTCGTGTAATATGAAATGTCGCCTTTCGACCACTTTATCTCCCATGCCATTCACACAAATATGGACACTTTTTTGAGCATTCGAGAAATGTTTAAAAGCAATTCTTGTATATTAGGTCGAATCGTTGTAGCCTCAAATTATTTTCGTCCTTAATTTGAATAACATTATATCGTATAATATGAAATGTCGCTTTCAGACCACTTGGCCTGCTATGTAATTCAATAAATATCGGTAACTTTTAAAGAATCAGAGAAATGTCTAAAAGAAATTCTTGTATTTTTAGTAGAATTTCTAATTCTTATTCTTAATGCCATTTAATTATAAAGTGTAATACTATATATGAATTTTGTTAAACTTTTCAGGTCACTGATGGATTTTGCCCTTCGCACATCCAATAAGTATAAGTATTTAATTATCGTCCAATTAAATTATCTTAATCAATTCAACAAATACAAGACAACAGAAACACATTACGAAATTTGGCGATTGAATAATTTTTGTTAGTTTTATTATCGATTAGAATCAAAAACTAGTAAATTTTAATAATTATTAACATTTACATAACCCATACAACTTACATACATAGATAATATTTATTTTTGTGTTAAATTAAAATATCAAATAATTATTCAATGATCAAAATTAATTAATATTATTTATACTAATTAGGTAAGAAATTCTTTTAATTAATACATATATCTAGTTAGTTTATGTCTAATTATAAATATTTTGATTACAAGACACCGGATATACAAATACTAAACTCAAAATATCATAATTTCATTGACCACAATAGCGGTTTCTATCGTTCTTAACGGCCAATTGCCACTTTTAATTAGTGGTGATAGTGCATAATCCTTGGTCAAAGTGAATTAGATTTTTTTAATTAATATTATGCACGTGTTGAACTGGAAACGTCAAAATGTGGACGGCTGTTAAATTTTTAAGAATTTTGACTTTATTTTAGCGAATTTCCAGAATGGAATTCAGCTATTACAGCCACTGTCATGACGCGACTTGAGCCCGGGACTATTGCAGAAATTTGTTTTAAGGTCCCTAGAAACCGAAAATAATATTCACTAATATATATATATATATACTATATATATATATATATATATATATATATATATATATATATATATATATATATAGATAGATAGATATATAGATAGATAGATAGATATGAGTGTGTGTGTCCGCGCGAGAAAAAAATCACATCAAAAAGGTCTTTAAATTATTATTCTATATCAACTATTTCCAAGAAAAACTAACTTTTATAAACGGAAATTCGCTATGTTATGCAGAATGCTGCGACAGGGGTATTATAGCTTCATTTAAGAACTAATAAAATTTAGTTTCAATAATTAGAACTAAAATTATATTGGTTACACTGGTTAACATGAATTTTGAGTCTGCGTTCGGCTTTCATATATTTTCAAAAATTTATTTCTAACCGTAGAGGTCTCTACAGTTGTTCTGGAAATTCACAGATGCTGTGAACGCGGACCGTAAATTGTTAAGTATTTTTGTGTTACAACTGACATCACAATATTGTTACTTTTATAAGCTTTTCGGTGTCATTTTTATAACAAAATCAAAAGGCCAACTTGTATTTATTTAGCAGGTCTAAAAATTAATTGCTATACCAATGCCTAGAGATTTTATTTAGTTATTCTACACTTTTCAAAACGATTTCTTTGTTTAAAGATTAAAAATTTCTTTGATAAATTTCTTTTTATTCTTAAATAAAAAAACTTTTTTTATTCCAAAATTTTTTTTTTATTCAAAGAAATTTTTTGTTAATTTCTAAAAAGAAGTCAAGGAATATTTTCTTTATTTAATAAAAAAAATTTTTTTGATTCAAAGAAAAAAAGGAATTTTAATCTCGCTTTTTAAGATCGTTTTGAGAATATTGATCAAATTTTGAAAATGAAAAATATGATTTATAACTATTACAATGTTTTGAAAAAGAATATTTTAATTAATATCGCTCTTATTTCCTCCTCTCTGTGCTATGACAAAGTAAAACTAAACCAAATTAAAAAGAGAAAAAATAATTTAAATTTTTGCCATGCTCCAACGTGAGGAATAACAAAGAAACATCGATTTCGAAAATAGAAAACCAGTGTTATCAAATGCACGAAAACAACCAAAAATTTAGTTAAAAAGCCAAACAGTGTTCGGTCCATGTTATCTCTAATATTTTTGTAATTAAAAAATACAGCAATAATTTTTTTTTTATTTTTAAACATAAAATTAAGTCGTGTTAAACTTTTTTAGTGCCGTTTCTATCGGAGTGCATTTATTTGTAGCACCGTTAAGTACTAACGGATATTAAGATTCATTAATTTGTTCGATCCACGGCAAAATTGAGACGAAAATCAAATATAAATGAATGTTTACTAAAATGGAATAATCTTCTGGCTTCAATAAGATTACAAATGAAAATTGGGGCCCTTTAAGAGAATTGTAACAACAAAAAGGTGGGTTTCCAAAAAACTGAGAAGAAATTTTTCCATATATACCGTCTGATTCTGTTTGATTTAACCGTTGCGAATAAGAACAAAACTAGAAAATGCTTTAGCCTCGTTATTCTTTCTAAATATACCAATTAGAAGTTCATGTAACTATTCGAATATTGAACTGAATTTTTCAAATTTGATTTATTATAAATTCTATAGGTTTTTATAGATTTTAATTTGATAATAATAGTAATAACAGAGGACGGTTGAATTAGAAAAAAAATTAACGCGTATGATTTATTGCTAATTACGAATGTCAACAGATTTAAGATTAAGAAGTCGGATTTCGTTCTACAAAATAATATTTTAATATCGAGGCTCTTTGAAATAAGTACCTAATTTTAAAACGATAACTGTTTTTTTTTGCGTTTTGAAGACTTCATTCAAATTTTTACAAATGGAATATTTAACATTTTTTTGATATCAGTAAAATGAATCAATTTTGAAAATAAAAAAAGCAGTGGCGTAGCTAGAACATTTATTTTTGAAAATACTGAAGTGTTTAATGAAATTTTAGTTAACTTCACATTTAATAATTAACATTTAATGATATACCGTACAGTGGATGAATCGGGACAGGCGGGTGAAAAGGGATGAAACGAAAAATGTTATACATGACCCTAATTTAAAAATACTAAGTGTAAATGCGAACATATATTATACTTAAATTATAGTATAAACATTATTCTTTCGGGTAACAATAGTGACTATGCTTGAAGTTGAATAAAAAATATTAAAAATTGAGTTTAGATTGACGTCTTCAAGCAGTGCTACTTTTTGTACCTTAAAACTTTATCTAAAAATTATTTATTTCGGTGCTCTTATGAATAAATTGTTGTTTAACCGAAAATTTAATTATTTTGGAACATATCTGAAAAAAGAAGATTGCGAACTTTTAGTAGTTTTTATTTTTTTAAGACGAAATAATGAGGACTTGACATTTGGGCTAAGTTGGAAGTTAATAGGGACGGAAAAGTTGGAAGTTAATAGGGACATTACATAAAAGTATAAACGGACGAATGTGGGGTGATTAGGGACGCATGAAGCATGTATTGGAACACAGAAAAGAGCACTTTCAAGGTTACCAAGCCATTCGATATTTTTTATAAATACATTCAGCATAACATTTGTATATTTGGTAAACTTTATTTTAGATTCTACGTATATTTCTACAGAAAATCATCAAGTATTATTTCTTTTTTGAATGTATAAATACAAAAAATTCGAAATTGTTTTATATTAAAATTTCAATTTTGGTCGGCCCTACAGGTTGTCCCCATTCACCCTTTTATCGTCCCTTTTGACCCCAATTTTTCCCACAGAGAAGAAATTATACGATTTCTGTTATTTCTTCAAAAACCCACCGATATTTTTAAAATTTTTTGGATTCTATGATAAAGTCGCCATCTTCGCGTAAATTTTTAATATATTAAAGATTAGGTATTCATGAAATAAATACAAAAAATACGGTGTGAAGTCTGAATTCGCCCCTATTCACTCCGGTCTACGGTACAGTAAGTACTATGAATAAAATTACCCAAACATATTTGTACATAAATTCTGATAATCAACAAGGTTTGAATTCACAAATTATTAACTAACACTAAAGCTGACCTTTTTCAATGCGGTAAATAGGGACCGCATAAAGGAAATCGCACAAAAAAAAGTTTAAAAACATATAAATAGCTATTAAAAGTACAGGTTCGCTCTAGATTGTAAAAAAAAAGAACTTTCTTATGCGGTAGATCGGGACTACATAAAAAAAGTGTCATAGAAAATACTTAAAACCGCTCAAAACCTCACGACATGCTTAGTAGTTGCTTTTCTAAACAAGATAAAGCATTAATTTACACAAGAGGGCATTTAATTTCATTTTTATAATATTATAAAAATTAGGATAAATACGTTTAATAATGATGCAATAACTTATATATATATATATATATATATATATATATATATATATATATATATATATATATATATATATATATATATATATATTATATATATTCTTATGCAATTTACTGATTAAATACTTAAAAGTAATCAATAGGTGATTTTATCAGAGTAAATTATTATAATTAATGTTTAAATTTCTCAATTTCTCTTGCATTTTAGTCACATTATGCATATTAATGGGCATTTTTTTAAAAAGCGCATAAAAACATCGCACAAAAAAATCGCATAAAACTAGGTATAAAAAAACCAGAAAAGTAAAAAAAAATTATTTTTACTTGTCACTTATACTTTGGCAAAAATGGCCTGAGTAAGAGTAATAATCCAGAAGTAATATTTTGGGGGAAAAAATTTTGAAGACATCTGGTTTATACCCGAAGGATGGCCGGAGCCCACCATTTCTCTCCACTTTTCACTAAAAGTATTTTGTTTGTGTGACCGTACCATAAAAGCTGCATCATTGATTACTCCAACAATTTTTTGTATCATAAGAAGCACTATTTTTGTTTAGCGAATTTCCACAATGGAATTCAGCAATTACAGCCACTGTCATGAGGCGACCTATACATACATACATACATATATATATATATATATATATATATATATATATATATATATATATATATATATATATATATATATATATATCCGCGCGATAACTCGAACGAAATATCTTACGTTTATGAAATTTGATGAAATATGTTTCTTTGGCAATTTTCGTGAAAAAAATTAGTTTTTTGCCAAAATTTCTCCTTATTCAAAATTTTTGTCAATTTTTTTACGTCATTAGAAAGAGGCAAAAAATCAGATAAAAAAGTTCTTTAAACTATTATTCTATGTTGACTAGTTTCCAAGAAAAACTAATTTTTATAAACGGAAATTCGCTATGTTATGCAGGCTGTTGAGACAGGGGTATTTTTTAGTTACGGCAACTAAATAAATTTATATGATGCCGTATTTCACTAAAAAATCTAGTATATTTTTAGTTGTGATAATTAAAATTTTTTCCAATGTAGCTATCACGGCAAAGTTAAAATTTGTTTAATGTTACCATCCACCACACAATTTACCGACACTTCTAAAACTATTTTATTCTTCACGTTAAATAAATTTTGCTATAAGCCATATGCGTCACGGATAGTTTTTGCAGCGATTAGGCACTACATACATATATTGCAGTTACTTATTCTCAATAAAAAAATATTTGTATCTAATTATGAATATTATATGCAGGAAATACGCGAAGAAATATGTTTAGAGTGAACGTAAGAAAAAGAGGGAATTTTTTTTTTTGGTATAATAATTCATATTTATTTATTTCGCCAACGGCGGCTCAAACAAATCCTCCCACATATATAAAAAAGGCGTATGTGTCAAAATTATATATTCAATATTTGAAACGAGTTGCGCATGGACGTACGGACTGGACAAACGGTTAACTTGGCTATATTTATTCGTATATAGATGGTTGGCTATAAAGGCAAATAGATATTTTTGTTTCTTTCTTATTTCACTCTTGGATAGTCTTACTAATTTGAAAATTGAACGTTAGATAAAAAATTCCCGCTTATTGGTGATAACGTTATAAATTTTTATTTTAACAATTTTAAACCTAAGTTCCCAAATAATTTGAATTATTTGGGAACTTAGGTTTAAAATTGTTAAAATAATTACATATATCCCAAAAAAACCATATTATATCATGTTATAAATTTTATAAATCATTGGCTTTAGGGTGCTTAACAGGGAAGGGTGTAACACGGACAAATAAGAAAACTTGAAAAATTCCTAAAATGCTGAGAGAAGATGAGGGAAATGTCCACAAAATACTTGTCATTAACATACAAGTAACTGATGGCTTCTCTGGTTTTACCAAAGGCTGTTTCTTGTTTCTTACTTTAAGTATTATCTCTACAGCGACTGCGTAGAACGATCTTTTTTCTTAAATTGTTGTTTGTTAAAAATTAATCTAGTTGACTTACCAACAAATAAGATTTTTTTTTGATAAGTTTTTTTTTGTGGAAACGGAAAAAGCAAACAGAATGAGATTCTGTTTCCAACAAAATCCAGTTTCCTAGCGAAAAAAACGATTTTTTTTTTTTTTTTTGAGTACCACCATTTTACAAAAAGACATTATTTCTGGGATTTCGTAGTTTTCTAATAATGAAATCTTTACAAATTCATCATTTCTGGCATCGCATTAGGTGGCCTAGCCGCACTTTACTACTCTGTAGTAGTCAGTGCCCGATCTTACACAATCTATAAACGCAGTATTGTCTTTTAAAAACCAAATTTTTTCTAAAGGTTCTAAAATTTCATTTGTTTTGTTGCTTGTTGTAGTTTACATGCAGTTTCATGATTTTTACTATTTCATGGCAACATTTAGCTTTCCACGAAACTTTATTTACCTATGTTGCTTTCATGACATTTCACTTAAAAAGCTTTACCCCAACTATTTTTCACTTTAATATTCGAATCGAACATTTTAATAAGGTGATTCGTAAATAAAAACACCTTGTGGTAAACCTAGTATATACCTTAATCTATACGTATATACAGATACTATAAATGTTTGATTTTATTGGTTAAATTGAAGACTTGTTAATAAAATAACTTCTGGCAAATCTTTTAACACTTTTAAATAAATTTTCATTATTATTATAAGTGTAAATTATTATTATAATAAGATTATTAAAATATCTAACTATATAGATGTGCGTTTCACAATGTATTATATGTATCTAAGCTAGTTATCTAGCTGGCTGTGTTTGAAATTAGCCAACGAATAAAAAGATTGCAGACGAAATATTTCAGAAAATATTCTGCAATATAATTTGTTTAATAAATTTTTTTTTTGCTGTGTTAAATAAACATACTCATATAATATAAATACTGTGACCATGCAAATGCATTTAGTATGCATGTAAATACATAAAGATGGCAAATTTATTATTCGATAATTATGCAGAAAAAATTTTTGATCCTCTTTAATGAGTGAAATAAAATTGAAATTATATTAATTAGTGTGTATTTATTATGAAATTGCATCAAATAAAATATCATTATTAACACCAGACAATTAGTGAAGGTGATTAACTAAAGTCAGTGTTAGATTCGCCAACATTTTCACATAGATACTTATATTTAGAAAAAAATTGGTAAACTGAAAACACAGAAATTACTGTTTACATTGTGCTGGCATATTGTGCCAGCTTCCTTTTTATGTACCAAGAAAATTAGGTAAGAAAACTAAGTCCTGTTTAATCTGCACTCCATTTTGAAGGTTCGTGAGTAATTCTTACGGTCGGGGGCAGCAAATTGTTAAATTCATATTCCAATAAGCTTTCTTTTAATGCCCTACACTATGCTTTTGAGGAAAATTTTTATTTCCACTATTCAGGTTCCCCCTACAAATTAATTGCGAATCAGAATTCAGACTTTACATTTATAATTGGACCGTCACAATCTATCTCTATGCTAAATTTCAAATGTTTACGTTTAATGTTTTCAGAGAAAAAATCGTCTGTAACAGACGGATGGATACCGAAGTGATTTCATTAGTATTCCGTTTTGCCAATTTTGGTATGGGACACTAAAAAAGGATCTGTATCAAAAGTTTAAATTTTTTAACTGAAATGGTATCCTTCTTTGCCAGTCAAATTTATATTGTTTTTGAAATTGAATAGTTGCATACTTGATTAACCAAGATTATGCTTTATTATTCTTAAAACGAAATTTCTTCTAGAAAAACTAGTTCAACCAATATAGGCACCCTTACTATTACCTGGATCAATTATAAACTACAAAATAATTATGCTACAACACTTAGCATGTGAGAAAAACGTGGCAAGATAACCAAAACAATAAATTTCTTTTTATTTTTGATAACCAAAACAATAAATTTCTTTTTATTTTTATTTTTTTTTTTTGGGGGGGGGGGGGTTGGATTAAGTTGTACAAATACAATTTAAAACTATAGTGAGCAATAATCTGGGCACCCGTACTGATCAGGCCGGGACCCTAAAACTTTCGCAATTTTATAAACGAAAACTATTATTGTTGAAATGATCAATTTCCTTTAGTTGTCTAGTATGATATTGACGAATTTTCTAGATAACCGGTAATTCAGTTGAAACAATCACGTATTGGAACTTGGTAGGGGTCAAGTTTTTCTAATTAACATTAACGGTTACAATTCATAAATCATTTGTCAATATGGCGGACGGACCCATGTATACAAATGTCATAATTAATAATTGTTTTTTATTTAAAAAAATTTTTTTTAGAATATAAATAATAATAAAATATATGATATGTTTATGAAGCGTATGAAGCAAATACTTATGGGTTTCTGTAAGAACATTACTTTTCAAAATATTAAATTTTAATTATAATGAGGTAATTTAAGCAGCAATCGCTGGTTAATCAATTATTTTTTACTTGAGGGCAATATAACTTCAAAAATTGTGTTGGTTATTTGAAAAATTTGTTTAAAATTAATCCAGAAATAAAACTACACCGGATAATAAACAGCGACCCCATTTACCATAATTAAATAAAATAGTATCGCAAGATAATTGATTACTAATTATTTATTTATAACAATAATTACATAATTTATATAAAAATTTCAATACTAAATTAAATTATAGGTACTTAAGGTAGTTGGTCGATAAAAATATGTTTTCAAAGGATTTTAGCGAAACTTCTCTAGATATTTATTTAATTCAATACCAATAATACGAGCCTATTCCGATTAAAATTGACTACCCCAATTTTGAGAAAAACGATTTCAAAACTCAAAACTACTTTTTTTTTTAATAAAATGCAAACGTGTCAAAGGAATTTGATAAAAATTTATTAAATTTATAAAATACAAAGTTACAAACCATGTTTAATAAGAAATAAAAATTATTCACTACGCCGTTTTTGATATATAATTTATAAACATCATTTTACAACGTTTTTACGACGCTTCTTCAACAATGCTTTTATATTGCTACAAGATAAGCGCGCGGAAATTAAAAAAAACAAGTGGTATACATTTATATAATAACTGAAGAATATTAATACATTATTTAATTTTTGATAAAAGAAAATTTCTTCGCTGCGATATACTTTTGTACCTGACTATCTCAGAGCAACTACGTTAAACTCTAATGCTCCAACAACTTGAAACACTTGATATAATTATTAAATTAGCAAACGGTTAGTCTTCCACCTTTATTTTATGTAATTCATTATTTATAAAACATTATCTTGTTCAGTAATTAAAATATAATTTTTTGAGGTTATGCTTCTGTAAATAATTAATTAAATATCTAAACGTTTGTGTAACAAAGAAGACTTCAAAAAAAGATGATAAATTACGTCTATACAGTGTATGGTAACACCAGAAGAGGAATTTATAGAAATATTAAGAAATTTTTATGGTGTAACAGTACCTACATGTTTGGTACATACACATATTCTGAGGAGGAAATTGATCGATCAAAGATGATTAGAGGGAATAATAATAGTTGAATGAAACATCAGTAGTTGTTGCTGTTAAGGAGTTAAAAAATAAATTTTTTTACACTGTAGTTATAGTAAATAGATACGCTTAGAAGTGATTCAAAAATTTGCTTCCATTTTTCCATGTCAATTCTAAATCATATAATAAAATAACTAGAGTACAAAAATATTTTGAAGCTTATTGGTGCCGGAAGTTGTTTCTATGATGCAAGCGTTGAAAAATCGCTGAAATCAAATTAGGCACAGAAAGCTTCTTAAGAAAATCGGAATATTTATCTATTTAATAAAACTCTAACACTGACTGACTGACAGACAACGCACAGTCCAAATTGACAGGTTATGTCAATTTTGCACAGGAGTTCCTTATATAATGTAAATGAGCACTAAGAAAGGATTTTTGGATCCCCTGAGGGGATTAAATTTTTTATGGAAATATGGAAATTGGTTTTTAGACTTCTGTATATAGAACAAAAGTCAGTTGTATCAGAGCGTTTTGACTTCTGAAGAATTTTGAAGTCGGATGGCTCCTATACAGGGTGTAACAATAATAACTCTCGTCCTTTTGAACGGTGAATCCATAGCATTCTGTAGACACTAAAACCACGGGAATTTTTTCGGAATTAACAGTTTGAGAAAATCGCAAATTGACTGGCTACATGATGTTTCAAAATTCAAAAGTACGGCCCTGTCCAAATTATGCATAAATAACTTTAATATCAAAGGTAAAAAATGATTTTATTGACTAAAATTCAAAAAAATTTTGTAAATATGTTTAGGTCGTGAACGTATTTCCCAGATGTTTTTTTAAAAACAGAAAATTTATCTTACAAAGATGAGATGGTTAGAGCCGGATTAAAAAAATTTTCTAAGGCGTCCTTTTTTTGACCCATATTTAGTATCAGTTAAAAAACAGTTTTTATTCAGATTTTTTGGCAAATATTAATTACATGGGTGAGATCTACTCACTGTTTTCGTAGCGAGATTTATATACTTTACACCCTGTAGATATTGTCGATGGGAAATCTAATCGGGTACACGGCTATAGTATTTTATAATATTCAGAAAAATATTCATTTTCTCTTGAAATGTTTGCTTTGAAAATGTGGCAGAAAAACTTAGTAGCACAGTAGGAAACAAACAATTAAATCAAATCTGAGCAGTCGTCCAGCAACCGATTTTTGAAATTCCTACACCGGATTTTTAAAATAAATAAGTGAAAAGGTGATTTTTTCAACGCAATTTAAAGGGAAAACCGGAACTGTCTTATAAGATCACTCTTGTGTCCGTTCTTAAGCCGACGATAGGTGTTTTTCTCGAAAACTATGTAACGTAGGAATTTGAAATTTGCTACAATGTTAGGTTTTGAAGACGTGGACATAACTGTATGTAGTAGCCAATCGGAGGCCAATCAGTGATTAGTGTGGGGTATTAGAGGTCACTACAGTATTTTCACACTATTTTAAAAAAAGTGTACCTTTGCGCATGCGTATAAATATAGACACGATATCTCCCGAATAAAATGGACTTCAGTTTGATGCCATTCAAAACGTATTAACCCCAACATGATTTGAAAGAAATTTTATCAAATTCGATACAGCCGTTACCCTTTCTTATTTTAACAAAAAGACTCGAAAAAAAAATTCGATTTTAGAATTCGGTTTTGTATAATTATGTATGATTCTTTCTCTCGGGATTCTGGGAAATTGATTATGTGAGCCTCATAGATCGTATGCAGCTTCCGGTGTCAAAACCACCCTACAGCTTTCTAGACTCTTTTCAATATTTTTTATGCTCGAATACGTTTACAAACTTAAGCAACAGCCTGTATATGGGTGGAACATACCTGTGTGTATATTGTAGGTTTCGGATGTACATGTATTGTCAATAATACATCAATATTATCGATCAAAATACTCTCTATATATACAGTTTTTAATAATACATACATAAACATCAAACCAATTATGGATATTATGAAATGATATACACACATATGAGTGAGATAGATGCTATATACACATAAGAAGTAGCGATACGTAGTGTTTACTCACTCACACCCATATGTACAAGGTCTGTATTAATCACTTGAAATGTACAACACCGATTAATCTTCGTTAATTCCAAATTGTCAGTGTATGAAACGAATATGTACCTACTCCAATATTATGTAGTAGTAGAGAATTATTGTGAGTAATCAACTGCGCGTACAACAGGTCAAAAAAGTTGTGCGTGCGCGTCAAAAATTGTTTCTGGAAGTTTTCCCTTACCTATGAATACTATAGGCTTGTAACGAATATTCGGCAAACATTCGACCGAATACCGAACATTGAAAAAAAAAGCGAAACTTGACGCATATGAAGACTTTAAATAATATTTTCTTATATATAACTAACGTATGTGCAAATAGATGCACGTATAGCTACATAGTCATGATAGGCGTACTGTTTAGTGTAGGTAATTGCTGCAATTCATCACTGAATTTAAAACAATTAAAAGAATAAATGTAAAGGTTTAGATGACTGTAATAGTGAAATAAAGGGAACATTAGGAGTTATAAGTCATCAGGCAAATAAGCGTAGCGTAATTTTTAAATTAATCTTCTCTTTCATTTTATGTTCCTGATGACTTATAACTAATGTTCCCGTTATTTAATTAAAAGAATATTTCAAAAATTTGTAGTCGATATTTTCTTAACATGATGACGGTGATGAAGAATTATGAAAAAATGACAAACTGACACACCTCTTTACTAACTTATACAGTTTAAATGGAATTGTTTGACGTGGTACAGCGTAGTGCCGCAATTAATCCAATTTCACTTGACGTTTTGTAGTATCAATGACCGTCACTCGGTTAGAATATTGAATGGAGTTGCCTTAGAGTGTATTTGCGCCATACTTTATTATGGTTTTGTACCAAAGAAGGAAAAGTCGACATTTTAAAATATAGGTAGTGACCTATAAAATTTTGAAAAGGGAATATTAAGTGTCAAAAATTTGTTTTTCTCCGCTTCTTGTCTGGTAGATCGTGAGTTCGAAACCAACCGGGGGAGATACGTCATCTTCATTACCAAACCTCTCATATATCAATAGCCATTCCTACATCTAACCTCAATAGTACTACCATATCAATGGTGCATATGATCTTAGTTATCGCGCACCTAATCAATAAAAAAAAAAAAAAAAAAAAAATTGTTTTTAGTTTTATATATCGTGAAAGGTGTCGTTTGAAAGGTCTTGTTATAGGGAATACAAAAAAAAGTTCTAGATACTGGATAGTATTCCCGAATTTCCAGCTATTCGGCCAGAATTCTGGCCAAATATTCGGTAGGTATTTGGCTAACAGTCAAATTCGGTATTCGTTGCAATCGTAATAAATACTCACTAATTGTAAGATTTAAAATAAAAAAGTGAACTTTCTCAAATCAAGTCACTTATTGGGGAGTAACTTTCTTTATTTAGTACAGTTGATCCTTTTTTGTGCGGCGGAGGCAACCGCATAAAAAAAAATCGCACAAAAAAAATAGTCAAAAATATCATAAATAGCTATAAAAAGTATAGTTCGATCCAGATTGTACAAAAAACTTTTTTTATGCGGTTAGTCGGGGCCGCATAAAAAAAGTTTCATCGAAAAAACCACTCAAAACGCTCAAAACTTAGAAATTTCCTTAGAAGTTGCTTCTATAAACAAGATAAAGCCTTAATTTACACGTAGGAACATTTTATTTCCTTTTTAAAATATTATGAAAATTTTGAAAAATACATGTGAAAAAAAATTAAATGATGCAATAATTTATGTTCTCATGCTATGTATTGATTAAATGCTTAAAAGTCGTTAAAAAGTATTTTTATCAAAAAAAATTATTATAGTAATTATTTAAATTGCTTACTGTCTCGTGACTTTGATTCACATTATGCATTTTAATGGCAATTTTTTACAAACCGCATAAAAAAATCGCACAAAAAAAGACCACACAAAAAAGAGTTCAGCTGTATCTAATTTGTGACAACTGAAACCATATGCGGCGTTCGAATTTAAATATTTGGAAATTAGTATCAGCAGTAACTAATTTATCTTTTGTAGAAATTTAAAATACTGAAATTCGGTGGAATTTGATTGGAAGCATTGTCTCCTTTTGGCTTGTTCATCTTACTGAAGTTTTGAATATACACTAATTAAATTACGAGAAAATCCACTTTTGGGCGTAACCAATAATACAATAAGTTTGACGATAGTATCAAAATATTTGGCCCCGACCATATACCGAATGTGTTAAGTGAAGTATACCAACAAAAAGAAAATTCATATATGTACATATTTCGTATGTAACATTTCAACCCAACATCTCACATCTCATCTACGAGTTGAGTTGAGTTGACTCGAGTATAAGTTGACCGTGTTGGCTTTAACGACATGTATTGTTGAGTGGCTCGCTCGTTCTCTGCTGGCCAATGTAAATCGTTTGTATGACGTCATGTTTCAAAGATAATAATACGATAAAGGCCGAAAAAAAAATAATAAAAAAATAAAAATACATATAATTGTAGTAAAATGAGAAATGATTTTTGGTTTAATGCCCCGGACTGTGCCCCGTTGTTGTTTACGAGATTTCCATCTGATATTAACTATTTGTTATATGTACTCACACATATGTATATGTTGTGGCTGTCTTTGTTCTTTTTATCGCAACTGTACAAAACGTAACAATATCTCTTACATAGAGTGCGGGGAAGGACTGAGGAGGTAGAACAAGACATTGAAAATTTTTATGATTATTATTAATTCGCCTTCAAAAATATTTAATTAGGGTTCCGAAAAAAAAATTTCTGAGCCCATATATGTCGGAACATGTTATATTCCATTCCAAAATCGTTTAGTTTTAAAATTAGTTTACGTTTAATATACCGTAAAACCGCCTAGACACGGACACTTTCTTACATTTTTTGGTTAATTTTATATTTATATTTGTTCCCTTCGTAGATATCACCAATAAAAGTATTATCATTAGAAAGAGTGTACAGTTGTTATATCCCTGACCCATTTGTTTCATTATAAGTAAAAATAAAAAAAATAAAAAGTAATTAGTAAGTGTCCGAGTCTACACCCTAAATAGGTCTTGACACTTACTTAAATAAAGTAATAACATGCAGACTAACCTCTCCCGTCGGGTTTAGGACAGTGTTTTATATTGTCTGATGTCAAAGACTTCAAAATATTTGTGGGAAGGGAGAGAGGCAATGCATAGAACGCCTCTCTATGAAGTAAACATACGATATGACACCAGAAGGAGACATAAACCGCGTAATTCTGGGGGGAATATTAACTTATGGATAGTGGGAGTTGGAGCTGGTGCGAATCGCGGCCAGAGTGTAATAAACTGATGTGTCCGGGTCTAAACGGGTATACATATATAGCATGTATTTTTTTATATATACATCAAATATAACTTCAAACATCATTAAATGATGCGCGATAAAATTCTGAACACATAAGTATATATCAAAAATAAAACAATATGACAATTATGACGAAAATTACATGTCTAAGTTTGACACACATTTTATTTCTTTGAAAAACTGTAGGATAGTAATCCTGTAAAATGAGATAGTAAATGTTGAAGTTCGTAGTTTTTATTGGTACAACTGTTTAGAGGATGTTTTTCTGTCTCTAATGACGCCAAGAATAAATGTTTATTGTTGCAGGTTAATGTAGGAATTATTTACTTTGAAGATTGGTGCAAAGTGTCCGGGTCTAGACCCCCTGTCTGGGTTTTACGGTACACTAATACACGCTGGTCGAATATTGCTGGCTTTACCTTCATCTCTGACAGCTAGGTTTCTTGACAGAAATGTCGCGCATGCACAGTACAAGACAATTTTTTAAAATTATGTGGATCTGATTAATCACGTATTTTTACTGAGCAATTAAAACCCCATCGGTTGCTGACACGTTTTTTGTTTCTCCTCTTATATGAAGTGCCATTTGAGTACGATTGACATTTTTCAAAACTTTATAAATTTTTTTAAAAATCTTCTGTTACGGACCAATTAATCGGACCAATTGACCAAATTTGTGATCAATTTTGTGACCTATTTGATCAAATTTTTACGATGTTTAACTTTTTGGCATCGAGGAACCCCGTCTTAACGCGCGTCCGACACGCACTTGACGAATTTTTTAAAATAATATTATTTATACTTTTTATTAATATTATTACTGTGATATTTGGTGGGACAGTAGTGGAAATGTAATTGTGAACACTCGGTGGATGGTAGTATTTCTTATGTTACCTACGCGGTAAACTTTTGTTCTCTTGATGAATTTCTGGGTTTTACTGAAACCGAGTACAATTTCCAACGCGATTCCAATACTGATCCGATTGTGTCCGTATATTTATGCCCACTGTGGTACCATCATATCAGACACTATTATCTGTATGTTCCATAGGTACGTATATAAATATAACTAATAGATATTTGATTTCGCAAATGACATATTATTATGACTATTGTAGAATCCAAAAATTATTTTTTTTTTTTTTTTTGGTTGTGTGATTAGTTTGCGGTACAGAAGACTGAAAAGGAACCATACATATGCTTGTATCATCTTTCGTTTTATTATTTAAACGCTACTGAAAAATTGAATAATGATTTATATTAATGTCCGTAAAGTCTGTCTGATGTGTTCGTCTGTAGTTTGTTGTACAAGACAAAAAATTATTAATTTGAATTCTTTGTACATTCTTACTGTCAAATTGTTTAGAAATATACAAAATTTATATATTTAAATACTTACATATGTACATACATGTATTTAAGTGCGTAATTATATGTTTTTGTTCATGCATAAATGTCTAGTTGCGCGTCGTACAAAAGAATAAATTCCAAAATTTTCGAAAAATTAAATCTAACTAGAATGATTTATTGGACGCAGTCATAAATTAAATATGCTTTTAGAGGAGACAAAGATTACTAAGACAAGTGTTTCGTAATACTACAATTTGTGACGCGACTAAAATTTCGAAAAATTACGGTCAAAACTGGAAATGTAAACAAACTCATCCAAGAGTTACCAGCAGTTTATTAAAAACTAGCCGAATACCCACCCGATAGGATTTACCAACAGTAACATCTCAGGATGTCAGTCAGTGTCAAAGATATATTAAATATTATTTATTTTAATAGCCACAGTAATATATTTTTATATATCTCTAACCCATAAATTACGGGTTTTTCCCAATTCAGTTTCAGTAATATTACAACCCTCCTACACATCTTTCTTACCTATAAATTCTCATCATTTATTTATTTTCGTCAATCTACTCTGATGATGGCCAAAAGGGCTGAAACGCGTTAAGTAAAAAATAATAATATTAATTTCGTGAAATTGACAAAGTAATTTGAACTTTATATATTTTTCAATACAAAAAAATATTATTTTTGAATTATATGAATTAAAATGAAGAACTTTACAATGAAATCGCTGTCTTTCGATTGTTTCCAATAGCCTGGCAAGTCTCTAGCACCAAAAAATAAGTTTTCGTACATTTCTGCGTCAAAAATTCCTACAATATCCTTCAGTCCCATATTCAGCGAACCCTTAATCGCGTGGCTGAAACTGTTTTGGGTTTCTAGAGTGCAAATTATCTTGAAATAACTACAAGCTTTTTGAAGAACTGAATAATGCGATTAGGGACATTTTTGAAAAAGAAATGAATAAATGTTCCATTCTTACTACCAGAGATTCGTTATTGACACCGATGGAGACTTTAGTCTTTGTAACTACAGTGGCCACGTACTCCGATTTTACGTAGTGACGTCAGCGATTTAGTGGGGTTCTCCTCTCACACATATGTTGTTTTTGTCTGTGTTGGTGAAAATTTATGTACCAAGCCGGAGTCAGGGCCGTAGGTAATATTGTTTGAGGATCTCGTAGCCTTTAAAAAATTTAAAATTTCACTGCAGATATATATGCACATATTCTGTATACGTAATATGCAAAATGCAAATGCAAAATGAGTAACGTAAAATTCTAGAATATGCTAATCGTCAACTAGCAAATATATCAAAAAACAGACCTCACCGTTGAATTGATCATTAAAAATGAGATTAAACAGTGTAGTTTGACAAAAATTCTAGAATGTTCTATTTGTCAACTAGCAAAGATATTGAAACGTTAATTGTACCATTTAATTGTCCATTGAAAAAGAGGTCAAATTACACATTTTGACAAATGTTCTGGAATATTCTATTCGTCAACTAGCAAAGATGTTTCAAAAACAGACGTCGCCATTGAATTGACTACCAAAAAAGAGACCAAATAACACATTTTCAGAAATATTCTAGAATACTCTATTTGTCAACTAACAAAGGTATTGGAAAATCTACTGCACCACTTAATTGTCCAACCGAAATTAAACTAATGTAAACCAAATGTCCGATTTTGACAAACAATTTTTGCTATTTGACGAATAGAATATTCTAGAACATTTATCAAAATGTGCGATTCCGTCTATTATTCGATGACCAATTAAATGGTGCAATCGATTTTTCGATCTCCTTGTTAGTTGACGAATAGACTATTTTAGAATTTTTGTCAAAATGCGCTGCTTAATCTAGTTTTTAGTGCCCAATTCAATAGTGAAGTTTGTTTTTTGGTATCTTTGCTAGTTCACGAGTAGAATATTCTAGAATTTTTGTCAGCTTTACGCTGATGAATGCGATAGTGAAATTGATTTTTCGACAGTTTTCTAAAAGTCGTCACTCATATTCATTACTATAACATTCGATTTCCTTTGTCTACACAACCGAATTTTAGGTGTTGTCTCTTAAGATAATTTTGTTTTAAATAAATTCAGATAAATAATATTTACCAACCCCCGGAACAAAAGTTTACCGACGCCCCTGATCTTCCGATTTTATGTACTTCCCCTTAAATTTGCACCAACCACTATGTAAAATTGGATTTGTGGTGTAAAGGGTTAAAATAGCGCTGATTAAAGATCATTCCTATCTTGCAATCAACCAGAAAAACATGTTTTTATATTAATTCATTCGGATTTTTAAATTAATATCACATAAAAATATGAATATACCACATATTTATATACGTATATTATGCATATTATTTTAAAAATGTTCTCCCATAATATCACCTTTGGTCGCCGTGTGGTGTTTGGTGATTAAATGCAGATGACACCTTTATGGCAATTATTGTCACCATTGTAAAACCACGTTCTGAAAAACTTATCAGATGACATCGATGATCATATTATAAACGAACCAGTCAACTAACCAAACCCGCAAGGTGGACCGACAGACTCGACTCGTCCCGTGTGAGACAAACAAGAAATGTCCAGTTGGAGTAGGTAGACATCATCACCACTGTTGGATGCGCACGTTAACGTAATCAAATGCTTTAGATGCAGGCGACTCTGATTTAACCAAAAAAATAAAGAAAGTCAATTCTGGTTTTCGCGATTGTCGCACATTTATTTGTGCGTAATTTTATCTATGTATAAAAATTTTTGAAAATTATTAACTAGCATTGCTCATAATAATCGTTAGTTTGCTTCTTTATTTATTTGGGTTTTCTTTGTTTTTCAATAAATGTGTTAACAGAATGTGATATGCGTTGTAATAATAGAAGACATCTCCTTATGTACGGGAAATTGTATTATATTGGATAGATAGGTAACTATCGAGTAAGGAGTCTAGTTTGTTATTTTTACAAAATATTTTGTAATTCGGTTTAGTTTGGAAATAGTTTAGGCTTTACGTATAAAGAGAGCATTCTTACGATTTATATCGCTAAAAACTAAATAACAATAACTTCACTTTACTTTCATTATTACTGACTATCAACCGATTTCTGTCCTTGTCAGACTATTACAATTCAACAAATCATATGTAAACTAAAATACATTACTTATTGTTACGCGAGAGGTTTGTATTTTTAAGAGCTTTTATTTAACTTGCTATGTTAGTATGTTGGTTTAGATCAAATCTTGGAATCAAAATTTAGACAACTTTTAATTGAGCTAGAGGTTTCAAATTTTGCATACTTGACTAACCTTGATGACAATGCAATATTGTATAATTAGTTTTGCTCTAAATCGACCCAAACAAAAATTGTTGATTTTTAGTCCTATGCAATTTTTTTGACATTTCGAATTGTCAAATATTGTCCATTGATTTTATATTGCAATTTTCTGTTTCCATAGTTATGTTTGATTAAGGTAAATTAACCGATTAAAATATAGGTAAAAGAATTACTTCTTTAATTTTTCTTTAAATTAATTGCGATCAGACTAAAAAGTAGAAAATAAATTAAAGTAAAAAAAAATGTTTTTTAAGAAAAATCTTTTATTTAAAAATGGGCTAAAAAAAAAAATAAAATAACTTTTGAGTGAAGTTTGAAGCAATATGCAACATAATTTATAAAAGCTTGAGGCGTTACCATTAATTATTTCTATTTTGGATGTTTTGAATATAAGTGTAGCTATTTTACTTTTCAGTAGTTACCAAACTTAATTAAACGCCTCAAGCTTTTATAAATTATGTTGCATATTGCTTCAAACTTCACTCAAAAGTTATTTTATTTTTTTTAGCCCATTTTTAAATAAAAGCTTTTTCTTAAAAAACATTTTTTTACTTTATTTCGAATAAATTTGGGTTTGTATAACGAAAATTTGTTGCTTAGCAATTTAACGAGAAGAACTGTCAGCTAACAAATACTGCTGAAGCTGAAGCGTTTTTGGGTTGACAGTTCTTTAAGTTAAATTGCTTTAAGCAAAAAATTTGAGTTGTAGAAAACACAAAATTATTCAGAAACAATCTCAAATGTAATATGGTAAGACAATTTAACGAATAAAATAAATTAGTATAATTCATATTATTATTTAATATATTGTTACCATGGTTATGAAATCATTTAAATTTACCAATATGAGTTTTTGTTTCGTTTTTATCATGTTTACCTTCAATGAAATGACCAATGAAATGTTCTGTACCATTTTTTTCGTTGTAAAAATCTGTTCCATGTTAAAAGTAAAGAGAATTACAATATTCTTATGGCACTTGATACACAAGAGTTAAATTGTCAAAATAAATTTTGAAACTTTAGGGTCTCCTGAACAATTTTTATACTGTATCAGTTTGTCTGTCTGACGGATTCACGAATTTTGACAAAATTTTCAGGGGTAATGTGTAGTGATGAGCACAGGACCAAGACCAAGACTTGGCAGTCTGGGTCTTGGTCTTGTTCTTGCATTAAGAATCTTGGTATTGGTCTTGCTAGAGCAGTTTGAGTCTTGGTCTTGGTCTTGGTCTTGCAAACTGCAGTCTTGGTCTTGGTCTTGGTATTGCTAAAAAATCTTGCAATTTCTTGCATCTTTTTATTAGCGAATTTTTTCCTTCTAAAATTAGAATTTTCTCTCTTTATAGTATCAATTATACTTTCAAACTATTTAAATAGTTTAGCAAGAGTCTTGCTTGTTTCTTGCTTTTGTCTTGGTCTTGCTCATTTGAGTCTTGATATTGACCTTGCAGTCATACTTATAGTCTTTGTCTTGGTCTTGCTCTTGGTATACACATAGTCTTGGTCTTGGTTTTGGTCTTGCAAAAAATGCAAGACCAAGACAAGACTGCAAGACCAAGACTAATTTTGCTCATCACTAGTAATGTGGATCACTTCTTACTTTTAAAGAAAAAAGAGTACCTATATTCAAGTTTTCATTACTATATTGTGTTTCTAAAATATGAGAATAAATGATTACGTGAGCCGACTTTCGGTTTTCACACCACCTTCAGAACGAATACAATTAAATTTTTGTTTTTTGTATAACGACTATTTACAGCGTAAAAAACTAAAACTGATTTACAGAGTGATTAACTTAGTGGGTCATATCTATTGAAAACATTAGATAACAGTTAAGGTACATACGAAATCCAAGTTTAAAAAACTAAAAATGCTTATTGCTTTATATTAGAAGGATACTAACAATAGGAGATTGTCCTGTTTGAATCAAGAAACTGTCTATTCTCATTTTTCTATTCTGTTATAGATCTTCACAAAGCAAAATCACTCAAATATTAATTATTAAATTATATTTTCAATATTTATTATTCAAACATCAAAAGAATTATTAAATATGAATGTCCAGGCAATTTATTATTATTATTAAAATTATCCATATATGTTAATATTGTAACGTAACAACTAATATAACCATGTTTATATTTTGTTAACATCACCATAGTTAGTGCCAGTAGTAACACCAAAGTGCATCCAACAAACCACCACGGGACCAACTAAACACACAAAAAGTCACTATGTGAAAAAAGACAAAAACCAGAAAAAATTGATTGTAATATAATACTGTATATAGCTTTTCATTCATTGCAAATTTATGATAATTTTATTTGTTAATAACTCATTACAAGATTATAACGACAACGCATGCGAGAGAGAAATGGTAAATATAAGTCGGTTCTTGTTTTATACAAAACAGAATGTAAATTGAAAATTACCATGCATTTGAATATGTATAATAATAATTGTCGTGTATAGATGGTGAATCAAAACTTGTTTGGATTATGTAACCGCTAAAGTATAATTTTATTTTCCAATTTAGTTTGATCATCCTGTATATAAACACTCCTTGTAGGTGTCATATCTTGAATAAAGATGATTTGCATATGTAAATAACGATTTTTTCAAAAAGAATTTTTGTTAATTACTTTTAAAAGCATGCATTGCATATTTATATCGAGTGTTCTCTTTGAATTGTTGACCAGGGCCGTGGAGATGAGAAATGTTGGGGTCCCGAGAACAGTGGCGCAGCGAGGGGGTACAAGGGGTACTGACCTGGGCGTCATTTTGAAAGGGGCACCAAAAACTAATAGGAGGAGCGTCAAAAGCTAATAGGAGGGGCGTTATTACTTTAAATTTTTTTGTGTTTGTCATTAAAATTTTGTTACATAAAAGTGTAGGGAAACTGCGAAATTATTTCCAGGTTATGAGTTCAAATATATAGACTCACAAACAAAGCACTGGTGAGCAAAAAAATGGTCGTTAAGGCAACTTTAAGGAAAAAATTTAAAACACAAATTTACGAGGAAGGATTTTTTCTGAAATTTTTAATACACAATACCATTATGTAAAATTTTTTGTATTTTAAAAGTTAAGGGGGGGGGGGGTAAAAAAAGTGTCATATACCGGGCGCCAGTTAAGTATGCTCGTTACGCCTCTGCCCGAGAATAGTAAACATGACGCTTCTACCCGAAAAAATAAATGACGAGCAAATAAAGCATATCTCTTAAAAATTTCTCCCCGAAAAAATAAGTGAAAAGCCCTCTTCCAGCTCGGGTCCCGCGGCTAAAACCCCGGCTACCCCGCCCTCTCGTCGGACCTGTTATTGACTCTCAATTTTGCAACTGTGTTCGAATCTGTCTGATTCGATGCTGTATTCGATATTCGTAGCCCAAGTGATTACCAAATATAGGATCGTTGAATCTTGATCGTTGACCTTCAATTGTCCTTGAAATATTGACGAAAATATTTTTGAGCATTGTAATTTTTCAAATTCAATTTTTTTTTTAAAAATTATAATAAAAAATGGAATCGAGGAGGGTGACACCAAAATCTGGATGACACTTGGAGGCCAATATTATGTACTTAGGTTTTCATTCAATTTTTATGTCATCGAAGGGTGACATATTAATATCGTTGTGTGATCATAGTGGGGGAAATATTATTATAGAGTTGTATATCCATATTGAATAATTATAGAGTTGTACATCCATATTGAATAAACGCAAGATGGCTGTAGAGTTAACAACTATAGAGTTAACAAAAAATCATAAATTAACACTTTCACTGAGGTGACATTACTTAGTGCGTGTAAAAAACACGCACTTAACGAATTTTTTCCATTAAATTTTAAAATTTAAAAAAATTATTTTATTTTAGAAATAGCGTAATTTTTAAAGGGACAATGAAAATTAACCTAAACTCTCTAGAAACTATACACTCAAATTACCAAAAATTTCATCAACTTTCAGGTTTAATTCGTCTCATTTTCGTAGCTGTAAATTTGAAATAGAAAAAAAATGAACTTAGTTACGTCATCACGTATACCAAAATTTTTAAAAGTTCCTCAGATCATAATTTTGATGCTTGATACATAATTAATATTAAATTTATTAATTAATTAATTTTTTAAAAAAAAGATTAGTATAAATTATTTTTACTGATATGATAATCTAATATTGCGAGCCACATTTTTGTCGTTAGAGAGTTGAATTTAACTTACGGACGACATTTCTGAAAATCCTTATTTTAAAATATCACATTCCCAACAACCAGTTTCTCGTTAAACATTCAGTAGACACCCGGTATCCATCTTATATCCTATACAAATTCTACACATGACTACATATACGCATCGGAATGTCTTATAATGTATGATGTGGCATAAAAAGGCGCGTAATTCTAAGTGTGTGAAGAGATACTTTGTTAATTTCTATAATTGTATGCTCTGAGGAGCTGTAGCGCCTTCAACTAAATCGGTGGATAGACAGAGGAGAAATACTTATTAGATATGCCGCCTAGGGGGCAATACTAGTTATGGTTTTTAACCAGTATCTATATATTTACATTTCGATTACACAAATAGTAGTTGCAGAGTTGTTGAAGATATTTGAGTTGCCTAGTTTCAAAACCTACTAATAATTCCATTTTATAAAAATCGTAGGAAATTGCAAAAAACCATAATTCAGTTCAAAATTAATTTTTCGATTAAAACGTCATAATTATATTAACTAACAAGGTAAAAAAGATGATTAGTACTATTATCAAAAAACAAAATTATCGTTTTACCCCTTTTTTAATCAAAATTATTTGGATTTAGTAGGTTTTGATAGTAAAATTTATATAAAGGGCGTTTTAAAACAGAAATTATAAGGGAAATTTATTAAAAAAAACTTGATTCAGCAATATTGGATGTATCAGGGTTAGACGATATAATTTGTTTTGTAATATTCTAAAATATTTTCATTTTGTCACTAAAAACCAAAGTGCTTACTTAGTAATTCATTTACATCAACGATTTCATTATTTAAAATTTTAGATAAATACTAAAATACAAATTTTAGGTGAAAACATAATTTTATACTTCTTACGTCCCGCATGTCACTGAAAAAATTAAAAGTTGAAACGGTTAAAATCTAAAATATAGGTTATGTATAGGTATTTAGCAGGATTTGAAAAGTTTTCAAAATGTAATTAGCAGGATTTGAAAATTATGTTATATTTCATTTGCAAATTCCTTTAGTAAACAATTAATATTATAACAAAAAATGTTGGGGGCATATACCTTATTGCATTTAAAAGTTAATGGCGTTAAAAAATCAAAAATTTGAACACTGGATTTAGTAGATTTTGAAACTAGGCAACTCATTTATAAATAATATTTTGTGATTTGAATTGATTCAGTCTGCGAAGATCTGTGACCGTTTGGATTACAAGGAATGCATTCAAATTATATTCTGCCCAAAAAAATAACAGAAAAACGAGTATTTGCGACGTTTTATATTATTACATTATAATTAAAAGTATATTAAAAAAGAAATAAAAATATTCATGGCAAAGATTAAAAACATATTTCCTGATTATCAATTATCCCCCAATCTGGTCCTTTTCGTCTCTGCCCCTTCACAACTTATCAACAAATTCTCACATGTACGGTACTACTTGAATTTTGCACAAGAAAAGTTGATTACAACTGGAAACAAGACGTGCGCGGATAAAATTAACGATGCACGAACAAAAACGTATCAACCCAGAAAAAAAAATCCAAAAAAAATTACATAATTTACATACTTTACATAATTTTATCATGTGCATACAAACATGATTTTCAGTCGCTTTTATATTATATTGTATGGTTTCATTATGTTATAACGTGTTAATCAGTGACGGCTAGAATGCGTGTACAAGTGGAATAATGCTTCACTCAAAATTCCAATTTTAAATAGTTATTAAGTGGCGTAGTGCTTACTTCCCCTACTAAATTGTCAGTTAAATTTTTTGTAAAATAATAAAAAATTTAAATAAAAAGTTTTTTGCAAAATGTGTTTAAGAACTGATCGTATTATAAATTTATATAAAAACATCACTTTCGAAATATTAAAATATTTTTCCCTCAAATAAAAATTTTCATGCGTATTTTAGGTTGTAGAATTTCCTGAACAATTTTGATTTCGTGTCTATATCAGTTTGTCTGTCTGTCTGCCTGTGTGTCCGAAAATTTATACCTAATGGTATAACATCCATGGTCAATTTTGAGGAAATTTCTAAAAATTTTGTGGTTTTGGTTGTTGCCCCCTACGAATTTCATCAGAATCAGAGTAATGGAAGCAACTTTTCTACCGTGAAATCCTATTAAATGACGATACCTTACTTACACCCTGTTCCATTTCCCTCAAATTTTGAAAGTATTCGAGGGTTAGCCCATGCAAATTTCAATACAAATTCTTAGTTTCTTACAATTATTTGACAAATTTGGAAACGTCAAATAATGTCCGTTGGTTTCTTTCAATTTTTCTACACATTGATTTGACATAAGAAAAAGACTACGCAGTAAGTCCTCTCATAATTTCTATAGTTATATAAAACAAATCAGAAAAAGCTACGAAGCAGTTTAACAATTCAGGCTTTTAAATTTATTTGTTCTTTACACGAAAATCGAATTCTGTTTCTCACCCTTTACAATTTCTCATATTTAAATAATTATTGTGCCCGCATAAAATAAAATTTTACAATCCGTCATTGTATCGAATATTACGAAGAGAATCGTTAATGAAGATAGACTTATAATGTGTTCTGATTACATGAAATGACTGCAGGAGGTGTTTCAATTCCCCGCGAGTATGTTTATTAACGGAACGGTGAAAAAAAATTACAGTGTTATTATAAATAACCCTGTTTAGTTAGTTTTAATAAGAAGTGGTAATTTTTTCTCCTCGATCACATCTTAAGTTTTTTTTTTGTTTTCAATACTAAATGTAAAGATTTATAAGTAATTATATTAATGTAATTTTAAAAAGAAACAATATAATTATGAGTTGTCAGAAAAAATGGTCAAATTTTTTTAAAAATAAGTACCCAATGTTTTTTTAATCAAAATATAGCTTAATTTCTAGGATCAAAGTAAAAGAGTGACCAAAAATTTCATATTCTTCTGGAGGCGTCATGAATTTGATTCAAAAGTGGTCTAAATAATAGCTTATGATGACAATTATAAGTAGGCAAAACTTCAAGTTGAGCATAGTTTTTTTTTCAGGAATATAACGAGTCGAACCTGCTCGGCAATTCTTGGCACTCGTTCAGTATTTTTCCTTGTAAAATCTCCCGTTGTTTTCGAATTTACCACTTCGTATTTGAACAAAATGTTTTTCAAGTGGAGTATAACCGATTTTACAAGAAAAAATCAGGATTTTACTGAAAATGTTCGAATAAACTTAGCAGGAAACTTAACAGGAAATCTCGATAGATACTAACCTTGTTTTTGAAGATCTTTTAAGCAAAACGTAAATATATATTTCTAAGAAAGATGTAGAAAAGAAAGGTTATAGGTATTGCTGCAATGTATTTTAATAGTAATAGGCAGGCTTCTTCAGCAAGCCACGGTACTAATCCAGAAAGAGGTCTATCTTTTCTTTTACTTTTTTCTTGTTTTGTTCTTACCTTTTCTAAATTTTTTTAAACTTTTTTTTAAGCCTTTCTTAACACGAAAGGTTACCGAGAATGTCAAATTCGCTTTAACGTGAATGAATCAAATAAAGAGTAACGCGTCATGTCCAAAAAATTCACCTGCTTTAAAGCCTCACCGTAAACATCGTAGTTTGATATTCTCATAGAGTAAAAACATTCGACTAAGTATCCATTCCAGACTCACAGAAGCAAGGGGAGAAGTGGGACAAGACGTTGTATTTAAGCTCTGATGATGAATAAAACTCAGTAGAGATTTTGGAATTGGCATTTCCGGTTTGAAATCGATCTTGAAAAAGATGCTACAAACATATCCAATCGATGGAAAAAATTAAATTTTAATTTCGAAAAAATTTCTAGCCAGCCTCATATTATGATGAGACAAATCGCCTCACTACTATACGCAGAAGCATAAAATTAATTCGCACATTACCACATACACACATAATACAATTTTTCACACAATTTTATCGCCTCGCACATCTACTCCTTGAACCACCTCTTCCTTACGACTGCTCTCTCTAGAGTGAATATCAACTTGGTTTTAAAATTTCAAAATTACCAGCATATTTTATAATTTTATATGCGATACTAAAGCAATTCGTATGTATTCTTATTTTATCACATTAAAACATATAAAATTCATTGCTTGAATCACAAACAAAACAAAAATTTACTAGTATCCGTCCGTAGGTAGGTACACGTATTGACGATAGTAATTAATAGTTAAATTTCTATTTTATAACTTTACAAGAGAATCCTGTATGTACCGTAAAACCGTCTAGACCCGGACACTTTGCACCAATCTTCAAGATAAATAATTTCTACATTAACCTGCAACAATAAACATTTGTTCTTGACGTCATTAGAGAGAGAAAAACATCCTCTAAGCAGCTGTACCAATAAAAGCTACGGATTTCAACTTTTACTATCTCATTTTACAGGATTACTATTCTCCAGTTTTTCAAAGAAATAAAATGTGTGTCTAACTTAGACATGTAATTTTCGTCATAATTGTCATATTGTTTTAATTTTGATATGAATGTGTTCAGAATTTTATCGCGCATCATTTAATGATGTTTGAAGTTATAATCGATGTATATATAAAAAAAATACATGCTATATACATATCTCCGTTTAGACCCGGACACATCAGTTTATTACACTATGGCCGCGATTCGCACTGGCTGTAACTTCCACTATCCATACGTTATATTCCCGCCAAAATTACGCGGTTTATGCCTCCTTCTGGTATCATATCGCATGTTTACTTTATAGAGAGGCATACTATGCATGGACCCCTCTCCCTTCCCACACAATGTTTTGAAGCCTTTGACAGGTTCAAAGACATCGGACGATATAAAGCACTGTCCTAACCCCGACGGGAGAGGTTAGTTTACATGTTATTACATTATTTAAGTAAGTGTCCGGGTCAAGACGGATTTAGGGTATAGACCCAGACACTTACTAATTATTTTTTATTTTTTTTATTTTTACTTACAATGAAACAAATAGGTCAGGGATATAACAAATAATATACACTCTTTCTAATGGTTATACTTTTATTGGTGATATCTATGACGGAAACATATATAAACATAAAATTAACCAAAAAAATGTAAAAAGTGTCCGGGTTTAGACGGTTTTACGGTATGTATGTATGTGTATGTGTGACATGTATGTACGTGCGCAGCTTGAGTTCATACGGAGCTCAAGAGCGCAACACAGGGAAAAAAATTGCACATGTACCTGTGCCGTGTAGTATCATCATTGCATTACGCTGATATCTCTTACGATGTGTTTAAAAATTGAATGTGGATTTATTATAATTCAAGATTGGTTACTTTGACGGTGAATCAAAAATCGATTTGATTCACAGAATCAAATGAGTTGATTTTAAGAACTATTTCCAGTAGAAATTTTAAGAATAGTGAGTGCAATGAGTGAAAGTAAAGTTGCCGAACAATATCTGGCTGGTGGCTACGCTGGTAAAAATATCAATTTTTAATTTTGATTGATTACGATTCTTTCGGTTATTCAATTAATAAGTTACGACTCCTCGAAATCATTTCCTTGTATTGGTCCTTGGTTCTAATTTTGGTACAAATAAGAAGAACGACCGTAAAAATCTCTGATTCGCTCCTAATTTAATATTTTATTGTAATTACAATTTTTAAAACATTGGAAAATTTTTGTAAACCGGTTGACACCATCAAATTAACAGTTTTTTTTTTCAAATCTAGCTTCATATAAGTTATCTAAATTAGCGCGACTGGTTGGAACAGGGTAACTTAGACGTGAAATTTTTATTTTTGTTATCAAAACGATAAAAGTAGTTACTTTTGGAAATAATTATGACTGTAACTCAACTGAAATGACGCTACTTCTTTAGTTTTGATAAAAAAGAAAAGAACGACTCCAAAAATCTATAGTTTGCTTCTAGTTTCACCATTCTATCTTTTCCATTATGCTTTAAAAATTTTAATAAACCTTATGACATCATCAGACCAAAAAGTTTTTCTCAAATTAAGTTTGAAGCTGAATTGGGGTAAGTTGGGTGTAAACTTTTTGTTTTTACTACTAAAATGACGAATTTTCTTTTAGAAAGATGGATGATTGATTCGACAGAAGTCTCTTTTCTAGTGATTCTACGTACCTAATTTTGGTAAAAATAAAAAAGAACCCTATCTAAAACTTATAATTAGCTTATTTCACTTTTTTCACTGTTTTGTCAGTTGCCACTTTATTATTTAATTGATGATTTTTAAGACCTTACAATACAATTGTTTTTTTTTTTTTTAATTTCCGCTCGCTTATGTTGTAGCAATATAAAAGTATTGTTGAAAAACCGTTGTAAAAACTTTGTAAAATGATGTTTATAAAATAGTTATATGTATGTCAAAAACGGCGTAGCTAATATTTTTTATTTCTTATTAAGTATGGTTTGTAACTTTGTATTTTATAACATATTAATTTTTTATCAAATTCCTTTGACACGTTTTCATTTTATTAAAAAAAAATAGAGTTTTTCCATAAGAGCCCGTGTTAAAATTAGAAAACTTTGTAATCGTTTTTCTCAAAATTGGGGTAGTCAATTTTAATCGGAATAGGCTCGTATTGTTGCTATTGAATTAAATAAATATCTAGAAAAGTTTCGTTAAAATCCTTTGAAAAAATCGTTATATCGACCAACTTTCCGTTAGCAATGAACGTTAGTCATAAAACACCTCCGATAGACATTTATCGAGAATCAACTTCCGATTTTCAACTATAGGCCCATCTCTACATCGAAGCACGTAGTATAAATGATTAAACAGCCAACTTTATGTCGCAGTTTGACCACACTCTCGTACCCCACTGCGCATATAAACTATTCAAATATTTTTCATCATTTTATTTCTAACGTAAATTTTTAAGATATCTTTAATTAAAATAATAATTGCCACATATTTTTGCATATATGTGTTAGGAAAATTATTATTAGCAAAAAAAAAAAAAACTGAAAGAAAAAAAAATTACTCTTTATGAATTACTCTAACACAATCAAGATATTATAGTGAAGTCACTATAAAATAAATGCTGTATTTTGAATTATGACACTTATTGTAAATTTTACAAGATATTTCTCTAATCATATGAACAAAAGGAGGAGTAAGTTTTATTGAACTGAGTGTTTTATTCGTAACATATAAAAGAGTCAAGCTGATTTCAATGTTGGTATTCCTATAATAAATGTGTTTCAGAATAATGCAATTTGGACGACTACTACAAAAGCAAAATATTACAATTGTAAATTTCAAAAATATTTTATGAAAAATTTATTTTATGGATCATTATCGTACCTCTGTTACAACGAGCCTAACGACTTTGGTGGTCAAACACTTCAAGTAACAAAATATATGTTGTTTCTCCTTTGCAAACGGTTTTTTTTTTCATAAATTTTTTATTTCTGCGTGTTTTTTGCTTTTCTGATTTTTGATATCCATTATGACAGATCCATTTTGGTGACGACAAATAAAAATATAATGCCATTTATATTTTTGGACGAGTTTTTGTTTACGGTAGTAGTAAATTTGATGCTTATACAAGTTGGAGCCAATTTAATGGTGAATTTGGTTGAAATTTTTTTTTTGTTTTAAAAATATTTTCGCTCTAAGTAATTATATGTTAAGATTATTTTCAATTTGTTATTTATTTAAAAAAAATCTGTCCAGTCTTTAATGGAATCAATTTACGGAAAAATATACTTTCAAATTAGCGTATAGTATTTTCAAAAATTTCAAATTAAATAACCGTTTTATTCAATGAGTCAGTTACGTAATTAGGTGCTTACAGTTTGGTCAACTATACAGAAAGAAATTCATATAAAAATTACTGTGCTCAACACTAGAATCGACGTGTAAAAGGCGAACATATTCAATTTTGTACGGTAAAAATATAAAAATTATAATTAATCATTGAAAATTTAAAGGATAGAATGTTCTTTCCGTAATATTAGCTCCGTAAAATTTGTAAAACAGCACAGTAAAAAGTTCCACTGCCGACAGTTTAATTGTTTTTCTTACAAAAATTACCATGCTGTCTTAAAATAGAAGAAAAGTAGAAAAGAATAAAAGAAGCTAATAGTAGAAAGAAAGAGAAGGTATCAACGCTGTCACATAGCGAGGCAAACTGCAGAAAGTATCAACACAATCATATATGAAGGTCACATAGCAGGACTGGTGGTGTTGCAAGTAGCTGGTCAGCTGGTGTGGTGTCGTGTGGTGTCGAAGCAGTGTTCATTAGAATGTCTTGACGGATGGTCGTCGTTTAATTCATCATTTTGTTACTCCACTATCTTCAGTATTAGAATATATTGTTACCAATCATTTTTGTATGGATCATAAAGAATCAAAGGTTGGAAAAGATCGGGCGTCTTCGAAGTTTTTACAGGTGCAGCCGAAGCAACATAAGGTTGCGGGTCAGATGCGCAAATGAAAGAGTACGACAACAAGAATTAAACTATAACATATTTGCATAAGAGTGTGATAGAAGTTGTGTTACCACATTAAATTTTACCATGCTATAATATATTTTTTACTTTGGTCGTCGATCGCGCACGCATTCTAAGAGAGCATGGTAATTCTTCTGAAATTTTATCTACAAAAATTATATGATTTTTCTCTCCGTGTAGATAGATAGAATGCTAAATTCAGACCAAAGCACTAAGTAATAAAAATTAAGTGGAACGCAGAAGTAAGTTGATGTATGTAACTAGGTAATACGCTAGTTCAATATAGTAGAACTCTCGGTTATTAAAATCGTGCTTACCTGAAATTTGATTTATTTGAACTTATTGCTAAATATCTTCCACCAGATTTAAGGGGGTAATCTAGTCTAGAGACTCGATTTTGAGGTGATTTTACGGGCGCGGCGTAATAAAAAAAAAAACAAAGAGTAAATATTTTTAGTGTCCATTTTTTTAAGTTTTTTATTAGTATTTGAAAAGTATAAAAATTATAAAAATTTTAAAAAAAAATTCAAAATCGAAATCGGTACAGGCCGGCAAAGTGGGGACTCAAAAAAGGCGTCTTCTGGTTGACCCTCCTGGTGAACTGAAACATACAATTTTAGTTAATTCTTAATATACAAGGATGTATAATGAGTTGAACGTAGCCGATTTGAAAAAAATTAATTTTTTCACAAAATAGCCTCCATTTAAAAAAAATCATTTTTTCGCCTCCTTTCTTCAACTTTGGAAATTTTTTAAAAATAGTAAAAAAAAAAATCCAAAAACCCCTATGTTGTATCAATGTTGATAGTATTAAGAAAGTCTGTACCAAATTTCAAGTAAATCGGCGCATTAAAACTTGACATATATGTCAACCGTTTCGAAAAAAAAGTAATTTGGAGTAATTTATATTAAAAATTTGAATTTAACACTGAAAAGATGTACACAGTACACAGGGAAAAAATAACCATAACTTCGAAAATAATTCGAATTTCCGTAAATCCTTTTAGAGGCTTATTCTTAATGTTCTGAATTTCTAGACTAGAATACCCCCTTAAGTCTGGTTGAATTTTTGCATTTTCTGCTGCAAAATTAAAACGTACTAGCTAAAATCTAATGGCAGATTTGAATTCAACGGATCAAAATACTATAAAATTGAATGGTTGATGAAAAAATTTTTATGAAATAATTAAGATTTTTATTTACTTTTGTGAGTAGGTAATACTTTTTGACTATAGTACCTACCTATACTGAATTTCAAACAGATGGCAGTAGCTCCAACTTCAAAAACTACTTCTAATATCAAGCACAACAATCTCATTATTAAACACTGAAACAAATGCAATCTTATTCAGTATTATTAAATATGAAAACATCTCACTGAGACGGTTTCAAATAAAAAAAAAACTTTAAAAGTGTCATATCAATCAGTTTAGGTTTTTTATTATAAAGACGCATTACTACCGGTTGTTACGTTGTATACGTTTGCGATCATCGTCCACTTTTAGATCGGGTGACAAAAAATTATTCATAATAATAAAATTATAACGCCTCGTTATAAAATGTCCATCTCTTTATAGTGTGTGTGATGTTGAATTTAAATAGATTAAATATTTTTTAATCATGACATGAAATTTGATTAATCATTTAAAGCGTTTATAGCGGACAGTTCATATACATCAAACTGAATTTTTCAAAATGACAAACATAATACATACATACAAACATATACATATACACGTATAATTTGGCTACGATATTTGAGCGGAACCAGTAGCTTAACAAATTGTTGAAAATATATATTATAACATGTTTCAAAGCTAAATAGCTAAATTTTTGTTGTTGTTCTTATAGGATAAACGGTATAGTTATTGGACGTTGATAGTTTTTGGATAAGACACTCTCGTTTGAAGATTATAAGGCTTATAGACTGGTAAAGTAAACTTCCTAATTTTTTAGTTTAACAGAACCTTCTAGTATCTACAGAACTTGTGGATTGTGGAACTACGCCAGAAATTGACAAATGAAATTTTTGTCCAATAACTGTATTTTTCTACACGCACAACTTTAATTTTTTTTTTTCAGAGACTTACCAATATGTAATATAAAAGTTTTATTTGGTACATTAAAACAGACAGGTCTTACTTTATTTATGAATTTTTTCTGTACTTTGTTTTGAAAATTTTTCTCAACTGTCCAATAACTATACCATTTACCCTATAACATTACCAAGTGCTTTTAAATTTTTTAAAAATACATCTGCAATTTTAATAGTAAAAATACTAGTACACCAATACCTCAATTTGCGTCGTGGTTACGTTCCAAAAAAATACGACGCAAATTGAAACGACGCAAAGTGAATTATGATTTTCTATAGCAAACCAAGTAAAGATCGAAGATAGGTTTCAGGGTTACGAAAATACTACTTTTTAAAAAGAAAATTGAACAAAGTAAACATTTAAAAAACAAAAATAATATTAAATTTTATTACATACATACAAAAAAAAAATTAATTAAAACAAAATAAAATAATCAATTAATTTATAAAAACAAAGTAAAAATTAATTACTGTCTGATGAGTCCATAGTGGCTGTTGTCGTAAGTCGGCTTTCTTTCACAAAAAATTGGTTAAATATTTGCGTTTGTCCAAAAAATTTAAAAAAAAAAAAAATTAAAGACTTCAACCCAAAACAACGCAACTTTGAAAATCTAACGACGAACAGTGAAAATTAGTACTAATTCAGCAGCGACGCAACTTCGAAAAAACGCAAACCGAAACGACGCAAAGCGAGGTATTGGTGTATAGTAAAACTTCGATTAATCGTCACTTGAGTATTCCTCAGTTTCTATTAACCTTTACCACCGTTACTAGTAATCACTATGAACATATATTTTCGTCCCAAAGCTAGTGGAAGTCTCGGTCCTGACGGTGGACCAAAATCTACGCGATCTATATCTGGGAATATCAGATAAAAGTCTTGAACTCCAGAGAACTCAAAGTTTGTTCAAGATTTTTGAAATATTCTGGAATAGAAATATAATTTTATGTTTTCTTAGAAGTTCTAGACAAGACTGTAGGTATTCTTTAAAAAAATAAATAAGTAGATAAATGTATTTCTTGAATCTTTCTGGCGATAGTAACTAAAATTTAACATTAAAATTATAGAAGTTTTATATTATATACTGATGACAAAATTTTACTGTTTAAGTATCACTGATTTATTCAGGTTTTATGTTTACAATTAATACTTTTTTTTTCAAAAAGCTAAAATAACAATAGTGACAATAGCCGTTTTTTTTTTTGTTAACATACCTCGTTTCAGTATTACTGAAGCTTATTTTTTCTAAATTAATTGTCTGTGAAATTTGATAACTAACAATGATAGGTTGAAGGGGAAATATAAAAAGCGAGAATAGAAACTGTATGCCGAGTGTACCACTTCCAACCTCTAACCCAACATTTTATAAGATTTTGCAAATTATTGAAACCCTATAATCTATTCTTGGTAGTTATATACTTGCTAAGCGGAGAGAAAATTCATAGAAAAATTACTATGCTCAGCACTACAATCGACGTGTAAAAGGCGAACATATTCAATTTTGTACGGTAAAAATATAAAAATTATAATTACTCATAGAAAATTTAAAGGATAGAATATTCTTTCCGTAATATTAGCTCCGTAAAATTTGTAAAACAGCACAGTAAAAAGTTCCATTGCCGACAAAAAAATATTCTTTAATTGTTTTTCTTACAAAAATTACCATGCTGTATTATAATATTTGAAATGCTATCTGTTAATAGTAGAAAGAAAGAAAGATAGATAAGGTATCAACGCTGTTGAAATGTACCCCTGTCATACATGCAAGTCGTATAGCCAGGCTGGTGAGTGATGTGACGACCAACGATTCATTAGACTGTCTTACAAGCAGCAAGCAGTATTCTTTACACTGTCTTACAGGACGGACGTCACCGTTTAACCATCAAGAATAGTGCATACATGTACATACATTCATCATTTTGTTACTTCACTATCTTCAGTATTAAAATATATTGTTGCCAATAATTTTTGTATGATTGGCAACAATACGTACATACAGCTCAGTGCGTACAGCCCAACTAACATAAGATTGCCGGTCAGATGCACAAATGAAAGAGTACGACAACAAGAATTAAACTATAACATATATGCATAAGAGTGTGATAGAAGTTGTGTTAGCACATTAAATTTTATCATGCTAGCACAACAATTTTTATAAAGACATGAGTAATACTTTTTGCGTTTCAATTTAATAAGATTTATTACATGATCGTAAAATATTTTTTACTTTGGTCGTCGATCGCGCACGCATTATAAGAGAGCATGGTAATTTTTCTGAAATTTTATCTACAAAAATTATAGGATTTTTCTCTCCGTGTAAGTTACAAAAGATATGTATTTTATCGAACTACCAAAGTACTAGTTATCTAGTTAACTAATAGTATTCTTAGGTGTTACGATCTATTTTATATTGTATTTTTAACTAAAAAGTTGCTACTAATCACAAAAAGAGTACCGTATTCCATTTAGATTCGACTATTTGTATAGCGACAGGCACTTTTAGGACATGTTTCATAGAATTTTCCATTCAAAAATTCGCTAAAAAGTAAACGTTTGAAAAATTAATATACACTTCTTGAAAAAAGCCATTTTATTTTAAGTTCAAACGTTTGTAATAAATTTTGGCTCTACATAGGCACCAACAGACTATTTGATAAGGGCTATATAAACCGAAACACATCACAGAGCTCTTGATTTATAGTAAAATGGTATCTTCAACGTAAAATTATGTGCTCTATTCCTTTATAAATATAAAAATTTTGATTAAACATCCTAAAAAACAAACACTCTGTAATGACTGAATGTTTAACTAAAACAAAAGAATTTTTTTAACTTGTTCCAACTACATAACCGAGGGTAAAATTAAGGTGTATAATCTTTCAAAATCAACCCTATCCGTAACTTGTTTGATAAAAAATATCGCTTCAAAATACAACATTAAAAAATTCCTTTAATACATCCAGAATTTTTATTTGCTTTTGTTTAGACACATTGATCAAGAAACAGGTAAAAAGAATTATAAACATTGAAAAAAAATTAATTTGATTAATTTTGATTTTTAAAACAATTCTCAATAAGGTACAAGGTCTTAGAGATTATTTATTTGAAAAACTCAAAAATATTCCTTTCGCCGGTAAATCAAAAAAATTTTTGATTTTAACAAATATGTAATAATCTTGTTGTGAACATAACAACATTTAATTAACGTTTTAATAAAATATTATTATTAACAAAAAAACATTACATACTTTGTTAGCTAATAAATAATAATTTATGAAATAACAATCCAAGTACATAGGCATTTGTATTATATACGATACTGCATAATTATTGTAGGTATACTGTTTGCAGTTACTGCAAAATGTGTTCAAGTCGTGATTTTTGTTAACACTGTATAATAATTCATTACATAAATAAAATTGCACTAATATCGGATAAATTTATGTATCCTTGTCATAACAAGTAGCTCAAAAAAATTATTATTATTAATTTAGTTGAATGCAAGAACTGCATTTAAAAGTAAATGCATTTAGGTTGTTATAAAATAAATTGAATCAGCCAAAACTGATATCTAATATTCAGTGTTGGGCAAAATATCGAATTTTATTATCTAGGTAACAGATAATAGATAACATAATTTAAAATATCTAGATAAAGATTACAGATAATTTAACCATTATCTAGATAAAATTTTAGATAACAGATAAGATAATATTCACAGAAATAGTGCATTAGGTCAGTGTTTCTAAACCGCCGGTCCATGGACTGATGCCGGGCTGGGAAAGTATCTCACGGGTTCCCAAAAAGATGTGTAAATTACAATAAATTACAAAAATATTAAACAAACGTTTTTGGCAATAAAAATCGCATGTTTTGAAATTTAGTTATTTTACTTACGTTCCATGATAGGATACGTCTAGCAAAATAGAGCACATTTTTTGTTTAAAAAAGTGCTTAAAAAGTGTCGATATTTATCTGAATTACATGATCAAACCAAGTGGTCGGAAAACGACACTTCATATTACACGATTAAATGTTATTCCAACCAATGGCCGAAATGATTCCTAGCTACAAGAATTCCATTTAAAATACGAAAATTGCTTCTAAACATTTCTCTAATGCTTAAAAAAATGTCGATACTTCTTTGAATTACATGGTAGACGAAGTGATCGGAATACGACATTTCATATTACACGACTAAATGTTATTTCGACTAATGATGGCAATGATTCCAGACAACAAGAATTCTGTTTAAAATTAAATAGGTAATTGCTTTCAAATATTTTTGTAATTCTTGAAAAAGTGTCAAAATTTATCTGAATAACATTGTCTGCCAAATGAATACATATAGAAAAATGGTGAGTTTAACATCAGTTTTCTTTTTTTCAGAAAAAATAAAGATGTATTGTTATTATCTTATCTTTTTCGTTCGCTAATAAAAAGATAAGATAAAAGATAACTTCTTTTGAAAATATCTAGATAAAAGATAACAGATAACAAAAACTAGATAAAATTTCAGATAACGTTGTCTAGATAAGCACAACACTGCTAATATGGTATGAACGAATCAAAATTTGATCTAAGTTCAAATTAAGTTGATCATAAAATTTTAATGAGGAAATTACGTAATCAAGTGTATTAGGTCTCTCGAAATCATGAAAAATGTTATATCTCAAGACTTCCCAAATATATGTATATTTCAAAGTAATACGTTTTGGGAACGTAAAACTAAAAGAAAAGGAATTGTCCTTTCAGTCAATATCAAAAAAGCAGTTACTTTTTTTATTTATTGACAAAAATTTTTATAAATTTTGATCCAGAAAACCAGTTCCAGAGATGATCCAATCCGCCACAATTCTAATCTCAAAAAAATCATTTGTTTTATTTATACAACCAGGTTCGAGGCAATACAGGCTGTAGCCTATCTTCTTCTAATCATAAAAAACTATCCCACAATTATTTTGCATGGGTCAATTCGACTGAACTCTTTAGTGAAGCCCGTATGAGAGTTAAGTCAACATTTGTATGCCAACTATTCCTTAGTCTGGTCGGAAAATAAGTTTCTGATGACTTTGTAGAGTGTAAACAATTTTTTTTTTCGATCAAAAAAATATCAATTGATTACGATAAGATACCTTTTCTAAGAATTATAAATGTTACTCTGTCTAACACCCGCGCTCAAATGGAATTATCCTTGTCTGTTGCAAATACGGGGATGTTAGTTAAAAAAAAATCTGGGAAAAATAAGAAATTTTGTTTTAAGGTATGAAATTTTTAAAATAAATTCCTTCCGGTATAGAACCTGCACAAGTTTAGCCCAGACTATAAATACGGCTCTAAATCACTAAGTTTGTTTTCTGAAGTTCGAAAAAGCAAACGTTTCGTAGATAATTTAGTTCACTATATTTTTTGGAAATTTAAGGAATATAAAAATTTAACACTGACGGCGTTGTTGTAAAACTCACAATAAAATTCACTAACAATAAGTACGTGTTAGACACGCATTAAGTTAGGGTTTCGTAGTTAGTTGTTATAGAGTTTTTCATAATTCTTGCAATACAATTTATCTTACTTTTATTTAGTATTAAAATTAGCCTCCAATTTGTTAATGTTTAGCTAACCTTTTACTTTCTATATGAGCTAAAATTATTTCAATAGATAATAATTTTCAAAAAAACGACACTGTCTGTTAAATTGCGTAATCTCTACAACATTGACTAATAAATAGTGACCAAGGGCGAGTAGATGACCTAATGGAATCACAGACATGACAAATCTATAAAATTGAAGAACTGCGAAATCTTAAAGATATTACAGTAGTAAACATTTCCGGAATTTCCGATCTTTATGTCCGCGTACAAAATGAAAAATGAACTATCGCCATCTACGTATATTTACTTTTACGTACTCTCCCATAGTATATTTTTAGGTAAAAATTCCATTTGAATTCTTTAAAATTACCCTTCAAAGTTTTTCATACGATTCTCATAATATTTTATTGTGTAACTCTATAAATACAAAAGCGCTATTAATAATGCATTATGTTCTTTTTTTCGAAATTTTTACCTATCGTAAAAAAATAAGTGGTATGCATAAGGTTGAGCATTGTGAGACTTTTCTCAAGTAAATATGAATATGTGTTATATACACATACTACGTGTATCGGAGATGAGTATATGTGTGTGTGTTCTAACGGATTCGGTTCGTCGTCGGTTGTTATGAATCGGTTTATCACTTACTCGTGGCTCGTTTATTTATATAATGATGTTATTATTTGTTGTTATATATTTTTGTAAGTCCATTGTAATGAATAATAAAACTTACACACAACCAAATCGCCATTATGATAAAAATGTGTCCCTGTGTTTATTTAGTGTCCATATTGAAGTTAGGAAAACTATGAAAACAACCACTTCAACAATATCAAAATTCTTTAATAAAATCTGCTGTGGTGTGATATAATTTACAAAAATAAAAATTAAAAGTTAAATGAATTAATGTCCCACAGCTTATTGTTGGAAAGACGGGCTACTTCCCCTTTCCATACTCAAACCCTAATTGAATTCTCTTCCCGACGACCATCAGTATAAAACCCACATACAATTCCATCCCGCTCCCCTCGCACCACAACGACACATACAACCCTAGATGCATGTTACAACCAAGGTAAACGTGAATACATATATGTGCTGTAGGTTGCATAAAAACTTTCGCTGGCGTGTCCCGGTTATAGTGTGTATATATCAACAAATTCATATTTACTTGAACAAAGTCTTACAATGCTCAACCTTATGCATACCACTTAATAACACATATCAATATACTATTAAATAATAATAAAGTAGCGTCAATCACAACACCACAAACAATTTATTCATCTGTCAATGCGCGTGACAGATGATCTAAAAGAAATCGAAAATGTCCAATGATATCATCCAAAATACAATAACTGAACAGACCGGATAGTACCTATCAATTTTTTTTTTGGAAATTCATAAGTACTTACGTATTTAAATTTTCTAACAAAATAATCAATTTTAATAAATAAAAAATATTATTATTTTTTATTTTGTAATTTACCACCTTTGGTGTTCTGACCGAAAAAACCATTCTGATGTAATCATTCTAAAAAACATTGTTATGTTAAAAGACAATTAATAATAGTTTTATGAAGTTTCTCAAGAAATTTGAATCATTAGCGATATTCATTTGTGTGGAAATTCAGAAGACAAAAAGATAGCAGGGATGTTTGGATTAGGTAGTTATTTCAAGTTGCAAATGTAATTTTTTTTGCTCCTTAATACATATTTTAAATCTTTAAGATTTGCTTCAAAAAGGAGTTTTATTTTTACTGTGAAGAAGAGGAAGGTTCACTGTACCGAGCAAGAGTCCCACGTTAGGACTAGTAACTGACCGAACCTTTTTAGTTTTGGTTTCGGTTTCGGCCAAAAATCAGCCGAAACTTCAGCCGCACCGATGCTCAATGTTCGTGAATAGTCGCGCTTCGTTCGGGCGAATTGGTGTCTCGCACAAACATTAGATATCAACATACAATTAAAATTTTAACATGTGTAAATAAGTTTCGGTTTCGGCTGCAAATCCTGTTTCGATCTGACACTAGTTAAGCTGATCGTCCATTAGATGCGCAATCGTGCGAAATTTAATTCGGACGAATACGAAGCAGCTGTGAAGTAATACATCCTCGTCCATTGAGAGAGACGCTTTCAATGGACGAAGATGTATTGCTTCACAACTGTTTGGATCGTTCGTCCGTTTCATTCGTATTCGTCCGAATTAAATTTCGCACGACTACACGTCCAATGGACGACCAGCCTTAGAGCTGAAATATGAAAATTTAAATTTTATTGAAACAACTGGTTGTCAAATTCTGAACAGACTTTTCTGGGAATTCTCCTTTTCAGAACGGTGTACATGACATCTATACATATAATAAAACTGTAAATCTGTCTCTGTCTGTCTGCCTGTCTGTTCACGCAGCACGTAAAAACTACTGGACGGATTTTATTGAAATTTGGTGTGATAATAACTTATTACCTGGGTCAACATCTAAGATACTTTTTATTCCGGGAAAATGTCTCATTCCCACGGGAAAATGGAAAAACTATTTTGAGCATCTACACACATTACGCCAATTTACATATTTCATAAAAAATTTCATAACTATAGTAACAAAAATTGTAAATAAATTTTGCAGTTTGGAAATTTTTCTGAATTTTAAATCAAAAAAAATGTTACTAATTGTGTACCGAAAAATACACAATTGTCAATTTGAAGACAATTTAATGCATTTTGTGTTGCAAGAAACTACAAATTAGAAAAAGAAACTACTCAACGTTTCGCGTGAACAATGTCACGGGAACGGCTAGTCTTTAAATATAACCGAACACACAGACTTGAAATTTTAGACTTTATTAAACAGAGATTTTATTAAACCGAGAGCGTATCGAGAGCGGCATAATAATGTGTGAACGGACTTCCTTAATAAAAATAGTTTTTTGAGTCTGATCTCCAATTTTATTAATGTCGGTTTTTGTTTAAAAATGATAAAAAATAATAATGGACAATTCTTTGCAAAAATTTAAAAAAAAAAAATTAATTTTTCTGTAACTATGACCGAAAAAGAAAATGGCAGGTCAGACCATAGACAATACTATGTTGTTAATAACAATCTATTTTGTCCGTATGTTAAACCAATTTAGCCAAATCATATACTTCAATCAGCAAAGGCTGAAAAAATGAATGTGTTGCTTAATATAGAAATGCGTAAAAATCTATTAAATCGTAATTATCATTTTGCTGGAACTAATTCCAAAAACTCATGCAGTTTTTAAGGCGACTACTGTACCTTGATCCCTTAACCAAAACTATAATTTTGACTGAGGGTCATTGTAGACATACGAAATAATTAAGAAAGTTAATAAAGAATTTTTAAATTATGTATATGTACCTACCTATATACTTCTAATTATGGTTCCCAAATAAATTTCGATTTAAATTGTACACGCCAAGATAGATAGCAACATTGAAACAATACAATAATAAATTTATATTAAGTAAACTTAAATCTGAACATAGGTAATTCATACATCCAACCATATAACTTAAGTAGGTCATGACTCATTAATTTTATAATATAATTTAAGTTTGTAAATGATTTATGACTAATAAGTAATATCATGTACTCAACTTGAGTAAATTGAACGAAAAAAAAAATTAAGGCGCATGCAGTACCTTGGTATGATTGGTATGATTAAAAACCATATGTGGTTTTAGTGAACTCATAAACTAAAGTTGCTATTTTAATCGGTTTGTTAAATAATCACTTTAATAAGCGGTAGAAACGTTGTTACTACAAGCTAATTAACAGAGCAACAGTTTTGAACAAGGAACAGGGGCGTAGTAGTAAACTGAAATGCGTTCAAATTGAAGACGTTGAGGTCCAATCCCGAACGGTTCTAGCGGGGTTGGTTACGATGTGAGTCTTTAAGAGCTTCCTTCCCTTCCAATCCCGCGCATACACATAAGACAAAAGGGCGACCACTATTCGACACTTCTACTGAATCCAGTTGTTTCGCAAGAGCAATAAAAGCAATGAAAGATGGTTTTGTTAAACGATCTGATTAGTTTTAACGAAATAAGCCTGCTTTAGCTTTCACTGAGAACCCCTTTATGGCAAACAGTAACAAATTAAATTCACACAGTTATGGAAATTGAAAAGCAAAGATTTGTGGAGGCCGGAAATGAAGAATTTAGCTAGTCGTTTAGAAAGCCTCGACAGACGGAAATGCTGTTTGGTACCGCAGTATAAATGAACAATTTCAAAAGAAATGGGCACGCTTGAGGCAATATTTTAAAAAAATGGCTTTAGATCAAGATAACTAAATTCACACAAATTGAAAAGCAAAAATTTGTGGAGCCCGGAAATGAAAAATTTAACTAGTCGTTTAGAAAGCCTCGGAAGGCGGAAATGCTGTTTCGTACCGCAGTATAAATAAACACTTTCAAAAGAAATGGCCACGCTTGAGGCATTAATTTAAAAAAAAAAATGGCTTTAGATCAAGATATTCATGTGACCAATATTTTTCTTCCATGAATTTAATAAAGAAAAATTTGGGGGACAGGTCTACCCATACTGTTAACTTCCCATTGGGTGTCCTCAAAGACTAGGGACTACTGTACATAAATAATTCTTTTTTCATTTTAGACGATTCCTCCCCTGGGCCCCTGATAGAGGCTTTGCCTCTTGCACCTAAGGGTTCCCAGTGGGTGCACCTAAGGGTTCTTCGCCTTCCGTACCTAAGGGTAGGGGCTCCACCTTTATCAAACAAATGATAACACCAATTGTTCTCAAGATATGCGAGACAAAATATATTTTGGCAAAAAACTAATTTTTTCAAGTTTATTTTTTTTTTAATTTTATTAGTAAAATACTGACGTTTTTAACATCAAGGAAGTTTCTTAGACCATAATATAATAATGTTATAGTAAAAAAATTCATATAATCTATGTTATCTTAATAAAATTAATTCCGTTTTCTTATCACAAAAAACAAACCGCCAACCCGAATTGGCTGAAAACTTTATTCGGTCTTCATTTTTTGATTACGCATCTAATGAAATTAGTCGGGAGTTGTTGTCACCATTTGTTCTCGAGATATGCGAGACGAAAAAAAATTCACGAACGAACGAACGAACTAACGAACGCACACACACACATCACGCTAAAAACGAGAGATTCGGATTCTAGTAACCTTGAAACGTGGAGATTGGTCAAAATTAGCGATTCGTAAAATCGGACCCATTACAATAACTTCCTATGCGAAGTTAACAAGTTCAGAAGTCAAATAACAATCCAGAATTTAGAATCGAGTTATATTACGGGTTTACCAAAATTTTCTTGAGAAATGCAAGGTCGTCGTTCGCATCAATTTTTGAATAGAATGTAATTTTTTTCTAACAAAGTTGTCTTTTACTTAACTACCGTTTTTTTACCCACTTTATTTCTGATAAAATATAAAAATAGAAACCAGAATTCGTTGATTTTTTAAATTCATGTATTCGATATTTTCATTGTGGCTGGTTTCAAAGTACAGTATAACATAGTACAGTTTCAAAAATTTATTAACGCTCAAAAACTATTGAAAGAAGAAATATCGCTTGTGAATTGATACAGGTGCGCCCCTGTTAATGAACAATTACGTACAGTCGTTTTATTTAATATATAAACGAATTGTTTAGTGCACGATTATTTTAAAATTTATGATTGAATTGCATTGATTCAACAGTCCCTGTGGCTCTTGTTCTAGTCGATTATATTACATTATAATATACGGCTGTGCTATTTTAATTCTATATACCTATACCACACATACGTCGGTATAGGTGGGGAGGTTCAATTCAAAAATTATTATGTCTATGTAAGTTAACTTAAGTAACTTCCAAAATACTTATGTTTTTGATATAAGTAAGGAAGAGTAAATTATTGTGAACAACTTTACGGCTAGCAATTTTATTTGCAAAAAGATTTGCCACAAATATAAATGCTAATATTAAGCTGGATTTTCGTATATTATGTTGCTTTTATAAATTATGTTGCATATTGCTTCAAACTTCACTAAAAAGTTATTTTATTTTTTTTTTAGCTCATTTTTAAATAAAAGCTTTTTCTTAAAAAACATTTTTTTTATTTTAATTTATTTTCTACTTTTTAGTCTGATTAATTTTTAAAAAATTAAAGTAATTTTTGGTTACAGTCTCTTATCTGGCTTCACATTTCACACTTCAATAAAAAAAAAAAAAATGACCTTTTTCGAGACCGTAATAAATTTTATGACTTTTTTTGGTAAAAATATTTTATCCTTTTAAATTTTTCAATATTTTTAAATTAAGTTAAAAAAAAGTTTAAGTTCAATATGGATTTATATGTGACGAAGCAAAAAATCATAGATCCTTGATATTGCTTGCATTAAAGTTGGGAATTTCAAAATGCCAATTAGATTGTGAACTTTATTTTATCGGCTGATTTTTCTGACATAGCAGTAATTTTATTAGGTAAATTTAATAATTTTAATAAATAATTTTTTCTTATTTGAAATTGAATTAACTATGATAAGTAAACTAAGTAAATAATTTATGATAATTTTTATAGCGTAATGATTTCCATAACAGTTAATAATTTAAAATAATTTTCTTTTTCATAACATACTTTGATGTTACATATGTTACGTCACACGAAAATGGATATACAGACATTGACAGACAAAGGACTAGTAGACAGACAGATGGGACCGACTGACAAACAGACAAGACCGATTAACAGACAGACAGGACTGGTAGACGGACAGACAGGACTATTATACAAGACAGACAGGATAAACAGGCAGACAGGATTTGACGGGCAGACAAAAAAGACAGCCAGACAGACAGGATAAAATTAAAATACAGACAGACGAACAAGCAAACAGGAATGACTGACAGACAGACTGTAGACTAAACGGACAGACAGACACAGAACATACAGCCAGTTAATAGGAGAGGACTGACATACAGACAAGACACACGGTAAGACATGACAGACAGACGGGGCAAACAAACAGACAGACAGACGAGGAAATTTTATTGTAGAAAAAAGTATTTTATTGCTTCTATATAATTATAAAACAATTCTTCTGAGTTAGGAATCATGCTTCTCCTCTTCAGTGAGGACAAATGTACCCTGTGACCGCGGAATGCAATTCATATGTTTTTTTTACGTCCGAAATTTTCAAGTCCACACTGTAGGTAATTATTACAGACAATTGCAAATCCCTAAAAACTAAGTATATATGTATAGTTTCAGGTAATATTTTTCTGAGAATTTGAATATAGCGGAAAAATCCAATTTTAATCCAGTTATAGGACAGTAAATAATTACTACATTCATTCTTTGGGAATTAAATTAACTATATAATTACGAAAATATCGAATATTATTAATTAAATTCTGCCCCATCCCCGTTTTGAAAATATGGCTATGTAAATTGTTCAAAAATGGTTTAAAATCGCACTACAAGTTTTTCAAATTTTCAAAGGATCAAAGGATCTCTGATTTTTTGCTGTTATTATAATTAAATAATATTAAATCCTACAGGAACATTTAATCGGGATAAGATTACACCATGTGTTAGATCAGGGTAAATAGTGTCTCTGTGTGTACTATAAATTTCATCGACTTCGATTTAGTTAGTTGGATGTGATTTAGCAGTTGATTTTGTTTCCACCGGGAACCTTCAATTGGGATAAAACTATCCTATGTATTATTATTGCTATTGCATTCACTATGAATTTCCATAATCATTTCAACACATTTTTATAATATAACTAAGTCTGACCCGCGGCTTCACCCGCATTGAATCAAGCCCCCCCCCCTTGTGTCTCCCCTTCTTCCCCCGGAAACCTTCAATCGGGATTAAACTATCCCGACTAAAACTATTTCAAAATTATTACTATATATGTGTTCATAGTAAATAACGTTTGTATATTAAATTTTATCAAATTCGATTCAGTCATCCTACAGGAACCTTTAATCAGGATAAGATTAGCCTATGCGTTAATTCAGGATTAATCATGTCTGTGTACAAAATTTTATCAAATTCTGTTTAATTATTTGGACATGATTTTGGAATTTCTTTTGCATCCCCTGGGAACATTCAATCGGGATAAAACTATTCTACGTGTTATTAAAATTCTAGCTACATGTGCTCATAGTAAATAGTGTCTCTATATTTTATTTAATCGAATTCGGTTCAGTCATCCTACAGGAACCTTTAGTCGGGATAAGATTATCCTATTTGTTAACTCAGGATAAATAAAGTCAGTGTACCAAATTTCATCGAATTGAGTTTTGTTTTTTGGGGTGTGTTTGAATAATTGTTTTTGTATCCCTCAAGGACTTGCAACCGGGATAAAATTTAAACATCGAACAAATTTAAACATCTAAACATCCAAACTTTCACATTTATAATATTATTTAGATATTAATTTTTGTTAAGTTACATATAAACCGATATAGAACTTAAACTTTTTTTTTAACGCAATTTAAAAATACTGAAAATTTAAAAGGATAAAATATTTTTACCAAAAAAAGTCATAAAATTTATTACGGTCTCGAAAAAGGTCAATTTTTTTTTTTTTTTTTTATTGAAGTGTGAAATGTGAAGCCAGATAAGAGATACAAGCCTAATTTTTTTACCTAATATATTTTAATCGGTTAACTTACCCTAATCAAATATAACTATGGAAACAAAAAATTACAATGTAAAATCAATGGACAATATTTGACAATTCGAAATGTCAAAAAGTTGCACAGGACTAAAAATCAACAATTTTGGTTTGGGGCAATTTAGGGCAAAACTAATTATACAATATTGCATTTAGGTTAGATCAAGGTTAGATCGGTATGAAAATTTGAAACCTCTAGCTCAATTACAACCTGTCTAAATTTTAATTCCAAGATTTGATCTAAACCAACATACTAAAATAGCAAGTTAAATAAAAGCTTTTAAAAAAAAATGTGCCCCTCCCTCTTAATATAAAAGTTGGATTTGCCCCTAACAGACTGATGAATAGTAAGGAAATTTTTGACTAGTCTCTATTTTCAATATTGTATATAGAACCCTATTGCACTGAACTTGCTTAAACACAACACACCTGACCTGATTTTGTGAAAATTTTTGGACAAACTGATATTTGAAATTCATCTCCACATATACTGCACTGTATTCGTTCATACTGATATTGAAAAGTGAATATTGGCTGCAGCATAACATTCGAGCAACGGTAATTAAGTTATATAATATTTTCGTTATTCTATTGTAAAATAAATCTCACATTTCCTGGATCACACAACTATGTCTACTAATATGCCTATAATGTGTATTTTTAAACAGGAGAAAGTTTGGAATAAGTAAACAATTCGTGCAGGAAAAATGTGATCTACATACAATTTCGGAAGAAACTTCTCTAAATCTTGATTTAGTTATGTAACATACATATGAGTCATTCTACTGTCGTAGGAATTCATCAAAAAAAATTTACCTACATCAATTATGCACAAAATTTTTTGAGTTTGTTTGATTAATAGTTTTTAGACGCCACTTATTTACCAATAATATATGAATACGAATTATAATTAATAATTTTTTTTCCAACCACATGCAAAGAAGAATGGAAGATTAAAAAATACCATCGTCTATTTGAGGAATACAATTTTGAAAAGAAAAATCATTAGCCAATTTCTTGTTATTTGTTTGCATCATGTCAAATGTACAGACGTTTACCATTAGTTATTAACAGAAATCAAAATTGAAATCGAATACCAATATATTATTATACAAATAAAGTACGAGCCGCGACAAGAACATTATAGTCACAGTCAACATTTGAAGAAGATAACTACGCATCTATATGTATACTAGAGACATCGACAATATTATGATAATTGCATAATAAACCACTCAAGAAATACTATATCGCAGAATACTATTGAAGAAATTCTATCTCTACACTAGCGATCCCAGCATGAACAAAAACTGGCGTGTGAGTGAAGTAAATCCCCACTCACATGTTATGTATAAGTACATTGATGTTACGTTTGTCAGTGTATGATACGTATATGTGTGTGTATACCTCGCTACGTGCTCGGGTACATATACATAACACCACGCACGTATAACATCGCTGTGCTGTGTGGTTCAATAATGAACAACAATTGTGACAACAATTTATCTTGTACGTTGGAACGACTGAATGTAAAGTGATATAACATCCAATCAAAAGGCGCCAATCGATCCACAGAATCTTGTATTTAGACTGAATCCATTGATCCGTGTACTATACTCTAAGTATGAATAATAAAAAGATGCAATTTGACCACTTGGTCGAGAATCTAATTCAGATAGGTATTGATACTCATTGGTGGGTCATTGAATAGATAAATGAGACAAATGACTAGCGCTCGGTTTTTTAAAGAGTCCGGCCAAACACTCTACTTTGAATAATTGAATCAATATTTGAAATTTGTTTGAGCTTTTCACATTTTTTTGTTTCATTTATTGTTTTATATTTTTTGGTGTGCTCTATATTTTGTAAGGTGAAAGGGGGCCCAATAAGAAGAAAATGTCTAGGGCCCCAAAGTGAATTAATCCGTTTCTGGTTGACAGATTAAAAATTTCTTTGATTTTGTTTTCTTTGAATGAAAAAAAAAAATTTAATCAAATACATCAAAATATCTACAAGTAACCATATTATTTTGTAACGTCCTGTTTATCTACATATCGCAAGATGAATTAATTTTAATAAACGGAATTATATAGTACATTCTTCGAATGTATGTCATGGTTATTTATAATCCTATCGTTTGCATAAACGTTATTCCTTTTCGAGCAAAAAAAAAAAAATCAAGGCCTTTCTGAAAGAAAATGTACATAATCCCGAGTTATCCTCTTCACCGATCCACTAACTGACCGACTGACTAATACTACAATTTGATGGAATCATTGAAACTATTGACATATATTTTGAATACATCATTAATTTGATTAATGACTGAAGTTCCTAGAAAAAAATTGCGGTGTTTGTAATTACTGATTTCGTGGAAGAATATATTTGAAGAAAGTTACAGTTGTAAAAAAACGCAGTTTTTGCGAAATTAGAAAACAGTCATGATATTTCGTGTACGCCACTCGAGTGAAAACAATACAGCTAAATTATAGCACAAAATATCTATTTCTTTTTGATTATCCTTTTATGGTAAACGCGCTTACAAAAATTTGCATACATATGCTATTCTATTTCACTATTTCATTATTTTACCATTTTGCCCGTATAATAAACATGTTTAATATATTTTGTCGATTGTTATCGATTTTGAAAGTAACAATTTAGTGTTTTATTTCCGTCATGATTTATTTCTATTCAATCATAAAAACAATATTGATACTTCTGTCTTCTTCGTAACATATATTCAGTGATTTACTTTTTGTTTAGAAACATAAATTTCTGAAAAACATGTTAACGAATTAGCCGTACTCGCCACGTCGTTCGCGTAAAGCATTGTTATAAACTCAATGAGAAGTATATAAGTGTAATAATTATACAGAACTTGCAAAGAATAATAATTTTTGTGTAATGCAGGCACCTGCTCAAAATGGTTTTTCTATTTTCCCATGGGAATGAGGAATTTTCCCAGAGTAAAAAGTATCTTAAATGTTGCCCTAGGTGATAAGTTATCACCATACCAAATTTCATCAAAATCCGTTCAATAGTTTTTGCGTAATACGTGCACATGCACAAAATGGTTTTTCTATTTTCCCGTAGGAATGAGACATTTTTCCAGAGTAAAAAGTATCTTAAATGTTGCCCCAGGTAATAAGTTATCACTACACCAAATTTTATTAAAATCGGTCTAATAGTTTTTGCCTAAAGTGTGCACATGCTCAAAATGGTTTTTCCATTTTTCCGTGGGAATGAGAGAAGTTTTCCCGGAGTATAAAGTATTTTAGATGTTGACCCAGGTAATAAGTTATCATCACACCAAATTTCATTAAAATCCGTCCAATAGTTTTTGCGTGATGGGTGAACAGACAGATAGACAGACAAAAATTCTAAAAATCGCTGTATTGATATCTACATCGATAACTATTTACAGTACCAGTACAATTTTCCAAAAATATTCCAAGTACGGAAATGGTCTCGTTACAATTTTATTATATGTATAGATAATAAGCAAATCGGTTTTGTGTGTAATATTATATTTATTTATGTATTTTAAAGTAAAAGTTGTTTACAAAGTCTGGTCAGTCTGGATCAGTACTAACCAAAAAATAAAGGTACCACTGTAACACAATTCCTACTGATAGGTTTCGAACTTTTAGAAACAAACTATTCCGGATCCAAGGGATTTAAAAAAATACGGGTGCCAACGCTTGAGAAGCAGTTACTAAACTAAAATTATTTGGATTAAGTAAGTTGCGTTAATAACTTTCAGAGATAGGCGTATAGTCAACGACAGTAGGAAGGGTAAAATTTGCTTCATCACTTTGAATTTAAATATTTTCCGTTTTCTTGGCTTTATCTCTTTCATTATTGCATTTACGTAAATTTTAAATTTGCAGTTTGTATTTAGAAAAGAATAGAAGATTGATTTGTTTCGAATATAAGAATTATTTAATTTTTTAACGATAATTCATGATCAATTGTATATTTGAAATGAGGTATATTAAAAAACGATCTAAAAACTCAAGTCCAAATCATCGGATAAAATTTACGTTTTGTATAAATAATTCGAGAAGCAATTCCGTATTCCTTACCGTAGAGGATATTATTAGATAAATGTGGTTCGTTTCACCACATTTAATTTTTAAGGATCGTCTACGAAATACCTATTGAGGTTCAAATACAGTACTCCCCTCTAGTTTTTTAACTGTGAGTCAGAAAAATTTGTACAAATCATAGGTAGAAGCACTTGGTAAGAATTTTCTGTTAATGAGCTCATACGAAATTTTTTGCGTATCCAGTACGACAACTATGATTTTTCTTTTTTTTTTTAAATTTTTTTTTTATACTAACTTGTGATTACTATCTCCTTTTTCAGCTTTTCATACTCTATTTTTGATTCACAATTTAGCTCATGTGTATTGAGTACCACAAGAGTATTTATTTTTTTTTTACTTTTACCGTAGAAAAGAAAAGTTAGGACAAAATTTTACAGTGAACGAAATGGGAGAAAACCTTTTCACTAATCATTTTATTGTAAGTAAACGCGATAAAAATGAAACGAAAGTAAATCTAACTGATTTCGAAACCGTAGTAACGAAATATTAAATTATTTAATTCGTTAAATTGTGTTATGCACTAGAGCTTTATATTCCACAACTTAAATTTGTTGCTTGGAGGCAATCGAACTCGAAGTACTGTCAACCCAAGAACATATCAGCTTGCTAATTCCCAGTTCTTGTCAAATTTTTGGGCATTAGGTAAACACAAAATTCGAAAAAATACAAAAAAAAAAAAAATATAAAATGTACTCATATTTTTAAGGACGTTTGTGCGTAAAACCTTATAGTAGATAAAAATTTTAATTTTAGAGAATTGACAAGTTGAATTACATACTTATCTTTCCTCAAAGAGGAAAGGGCCTTCAAGACCTTCATAGATCATTTCTTAAAGCTATTGGGAAAATACATTTTAAACAGCATTTTTTCATTTTAAAAATTATAGTAAGCATATTATAAGAGTAGATACCGTAATAAAAAAATGATTAAAAATATTCTTTGAAATATGCAATTTATATAATTGCACAAAAAACATCGCGTTGACGAACGTTAAAATGAAATATTAATTATTGAAATTAATATTCGGGTAGATTTCGATGTGTACACGTACATAATATACACACAAGGTCAAATCAGACTACTAAATTTCAATCAACAATTAATGTGTATGCATTGATGTCATAGATCAGTACATAGGTGGTACGTATAACAATCACCCATATACACGACACGATATGACACATGAACAAGTACAAGCTCTGTATGCATAACATGCAGTTATAGTGTTTTGTGGACGCGCACGAACGTCTTTAAATCACCTGTAAAAAACACTTAGATTCCTAATTCAAATTTTTTATCAATACTCACATAAAACTTTCAATATATACTTATTAAAATATTTTGCAACAATACAATAAGAAATTATTACATCTGTCTATAAAACTTTTACACACATCGCTAAAGTCGTTACCGATGTATTTCATTTTCACGTCGTTAATTCAAAAACGCAAATAACAATATTAAAAATAAATTTTGTGGTGCGATCTGCAATCTAACATTCGCGCATAGTAAATCGTGTCTCACACCTTCATTTCCAAATTGGAAAGTTATGGATGGCAGCAACCACTTGGCAAATGAATATACCTATATGATATTTAAAATGATAGCAGGCAAAAAAATTGGCTTTTTTTTATTTCACTTATTTGCACCGCGCCATGGCACTTTTAAAAGTCATTAAACACGTCAAATGTGTTCACACGTATTTTATTAAATATTAAATTTATTATTTATAATATTTAATAAGGTGAATAAATTGTTGTATTGGAGTTTGTTCACAACAGTGCATAATATATATTATAATACATGAGTTTATTTATCTATGATCTCGAAAATATTGGAATTCTTGTTGACGTGAATTATTATAAATTGACATACTTACATGTTATTATATACATAACTATGGAGATGCAAATATGAAGTGTGGTAAGTATAGTGGTTTTCGTTTAAAATGAAAGTATAGAAATAATTCATCGAAATTTTCGTTTATTTCAGGTGCAGTTAACAGTAAACAGACGGTGTCCTGGAGACAAAAAATTCTTTGAGGTTATCTATGAAAATTTAACAGAGGTTAAGTTTATGTTGAATTTTAACAGAAAATAAAGTAAGTTTTTGCCCGGACCCCTTTTCAAGGCCTGTTCGCGAAGCTACTACCTCGGTTGCTCCCCCCTACCCTCATTGGATCTGTTTGTTACTATGTAAATTGGCATTTTAAGGGGGACTACTAGTGTGACATTTTTTAAAAATTGAAAAAATTTTTTTTGCATGTTTCGATAGTCTATACCTTCAAAAATAACATACTAAAATTTCAAGTGCATATCTCAAATAGTTTTTGAATGATAGCCATCCGAAGAGCGGATCCTGATTTTCATTGTTAACTTTGAGCTATTTAGAAATGTATGAAGGCTGATAGTTCGGGAGTTTCTGGACGTGGCTGCCAGTCACATGTTGTGGAGAAGCTAAACCCTGGCACATTTAAACGACTCATCTAGTTTTACTATGACCGTTATAGGGAGTACACTGTAAGTAATTTTAGTAAATATTCTCAGTGATTATAAAACTAAAAGGTAAATTAAAAAAAAACTACATTTTTCAAATTTGCTGCAGTTATAACTCGAAAACAAATCATCCGATCGAGTTGATTCTTATTGCAGCTTCTTTTATATATATATTTCTTCGTACCATGAACCTCCAGTTTTCCAATCGAATAAAAAATGTAATTTTTGTAGGCCAAAAATCATCAAATTTTCACGCAAAATTGGGAACTTTTTTTAAAAAACTCCGCCATTTTATTAAATTTCAACTTTTTTTCCAATTGAGGTTCACGGTACGAACAATATCTTCTAGTTTAATAGGCATTTTGATTTTTTTGATTTCAGGCACTATGAAGGTCGCTATCACTGCAGCAGTGGGGGAACTTTTTTTTCTGAGCCTTGGGAGATCGCGAATAACTTACTGAATTTTCAATTTTTTTGTCCAAAAATTTTATCATGAATTTATTATATATCGGCGAAGATATTCTTAAAATATTAAAACATTCCATATAGTAGTTTTCTTTAAAAAAATTCCAAAATATCACCTTTTTTCCAGGCGGTCACACTAGTAGTCCCCCTTAAATGAATCATAAAATATTATATAATTACCTACTTTTTGTTTAGTAATTGAAGAAAATTCTCTATAGGTATAGGTGAATCTGAATAGGAGGGTTACACAAATCGTAGTTTTTTGATCGAGTGCTTCGGTCGTAATTCTAATTACTTTGACATTAATTTTTTTTAAATGTACCTAAAAACTTCGAAGATGACAAAGTAGGTACTTGAACGAAACAAACCATGATTCTTGTTCGCCAAAAACATTGCCTCACACTTTAAAATTTTCGAAGGCCTAACGTCGAAAGAATTACTTGGAGTTTAATAAACCCGATAGTGGGATTTTTGGGTTAAATTATTTCTATCTATCTAATAATTCACAGAAAAATAAAAAACTTATTTAATATTTGATTAGTAAAACATCAAATTCCATCTAGTTTTCGACTGAGTAACATTTGAATCGTCGAACAACTAACAATAAAAATTTTAAACTCTTATTTTGTTACTATATATAAATAATACTTTTTTTACAATTTTTCGTCAAATCGTTAGTTTATTAAATCTTAAATAAAGAATTATTAATTAATTGTATCAATTATTAGACACCGTTTATGTCTATATCACATGAGAAATTAAATAGCTTAAAAATATCGTATCCAGTTGGAGACGTCATTGGAACAGATATACGATATCAGAAAAAATGAAACTGATGGAGGAACTTAAATGATTTTGGGGTTAATAACTTAAGTTTATAAAATTACATATTTAAATGCAGGAAACATCAGGGCTTCTTTATGCTGGCGTTTCCAACTGTTGAGACTTAAAGACCATCACCATAAAGTTTTAAGCTGCTACCATCAAATTCCAATACTCATACTTTCATAACCAAAAAAAAAAAAAAAATTGAATGAAAAATTAAAAGAATCCCATAAAATTAAGAAATTATTTACTAAAACAAAAACAAAAAAAAAACAACAAAATGTTTACTTATAATTTCTCTCCGGCATATTTATATTGATATTAAAAATGTTGAACACACCAATCAGTACCAATCATCGGATAAGGCAAAAAACGAGAGCCGTGAAACAACATGTCGTCCCGCGACGGGTGGTAACACGATCTTATAATCACAGGTGTCATATTGATCAAACATCAATGAATTTAATCAATATTTTTCAAACATGTTGTTATATTGCAATTCATTTTTGAACAAATATATTATACAACTATAACATTTTTATAATGCGTTGCTTTTATTACACGCTTTTATTTTTTTTATACTATTTCAAAAAAAATGATTAACACCTTATGCGGCCCATACACGGTTCAACAAGTTGTACAACTTGGTTGAGTTGTACAACATGTTGAATCGTGTGTGGGGCAGTTGGTCAACTATTTTGATGGTTGCATAAACGGTTGAAGTAAAATCAAAATATTTTGATTTTACGTGCGCGGAGCAAATGGTCTATGAACATGTTGTACTGTGTGTGGGGTAGTTGAACAACAAAACCAGTACATATATGGTGCAAAGGGTATAAATCAACAAAATATTTACAGCGGTAACAATTGGAAAGTTTAAATATTTGATTTTGTTTGTTATTTTCAATAGCTTGCGGTGATACCGCACTTAAAAATTTTAAGTCTTCAAAAGAATTTCCCGTTGCAAGAAACCTTAATGTAATTCGCAAGCGTGTTTTTGAGAGAAATTGCATCACGCATAAACGTATCTTCTTTGTTTATTAACGGTATTATTTTGACTAAAATATCATTAAAAATTGCTTCGTTCATGCGCATATAATTTTTATAATCGGCTCACATTCACTAATTTTTTTAATAGTTTTTTATTAGAAAATTTTTTTCCCAACCACTTTTTGCTCCATTTTCTCTTTTTTCGTTTACTCAAGCTTTCTTTACTAATTTCTTCAATTACTGCTAAGGCAAGAATTTTATCCATAATTTTAACGAAGTTCTCTTTTTCAAAAATTGTGAATAACTGAAGTTGGACAACAAGTTGAATGAATAGTTTAATAGTGTATGGCAAACAGTTCAACTTGTAGTACAACTAGGTAGTACAACAAGTTGAACCGTGTATGGGCCGCAGTCAAAAGTTTTCTTCTTTTATATACGCTTAAAAGACATACCAACATCTCCAAAGTGACATTCAAAAGGAATTGTGACTGCGGAAATATTTTAAAAATCGTTTTGAATCCGATTTCTGAAACGGCTTCGAGCGGTTGAAGACGTTTAAATAAAAAACCGCGCTCCGTTGCGCGTGACATTTTGGATTTTCCCATTTTGGTCACTAACTTTTTCTCATTACTTTATTCCATTACATTACACTGACTTCTCTTTAACCGGACGACAATAAACAAACGTCGTCCCCTTAGACAATTCATATATAGGCTGTTTCGTTACACAATTTATTTTTATATAAAAGTTAAAGTAGTTTTGTTAAAATAACTTTCTAAAGAATATTTTCTAGCTACATAAGATTTACAGCTAATTGTAAGCTTGGAAATTATACATTCATATGTGTATTAATAATTTTTATTACTGTTATTATCATATACTTATATTAACTTCCAAAATAATCGCCTGTATATGTTAAATTTGCAAGATTTGTTTACATAAGATAGTGTTTGTTTAAAAAATATTTTCGTATATAGAAACACAAATACATAGAAACCGTCCGCTTAATGATAGTCCGCATAGACAATTAATGCAAAAATGATCAGTATAAACACAAAACAATAAATGCGTTTTGAAACTTTAAATGGGTTTTTGTCGAAGCAATATTTTTTAAAACGGTGGACAAAATAATTCCAGCAGTTTTCATGCGACTGACTTGACATTTTATCTGCAGCTCCATAGATAAATTATCTAGAACGGCACACAAGTTTTTTGAAATTGCTTAACAAATATAATTTTTGTAAACAAGTTAGAGTTTTTTTTATCAATTTTCAAAATTTTTTTCCCAAACTGGTGCCATTTAGTAATAAATCAATATTTTTTTAACAATAATTCTTTCTATGTATCGCTGTAGTAAAGCTAATCTAAATTATGAAATTTTTTTTATTTTTTGGTTGCTTCTCTGAAAATTATGTCGCATACGATGCAAGACCAAGACTATGTATACCAAGAGCAAGACCAAGACCAAGACTATAAGTATGGCTGCAAGACCAATACCAAGACTCAAGTGAGCAAGATCAAGACAAAAGCAAAAAAAAAAACAAGACTCTTGCTAAACTATTTAAATAGGTTGAAAGTATAATTAATATGTAAAGATAGTAAAAATTCTGATTTTAGAAAAAAAAATTCGCTAATAAAGTGCAAGATTTTTTAGCAATAACAAGACCAAGACCAAGACTGCATTTTGCAAGACCAAGACCAAGACCAAGACTCAAACTGCTCTAGCAAAACCAATACCAAGACCAAGACTGCCAAGTCTTGGTCTTGGTCTTACATTTGCTCATAACTAGTTTTGAATAATTTTGCTTTGAAAATTGGTTCTTTGCCTTGCAGAGTCTTCTTACAACTTCACTATCATTAAAATTATTTGACTTTTAAAAATTTTGAAGTGGAAACACTTTACTCAACCTTTGGGTGTCATTTCAGTAGACGATCTACCTTTAAAAAAACTGACAACACAATTGTCGGGTTTTCCACTCTTGCGGCTAAAGCCGCGGTTCATGAAAAAGAGATGCCAATTTCTAGCGCAAGAATTTTTGAGTAAAGCTTTACAAATAAGTACAGAGCTGGTATACCAACATTTATAAACAATAGCCAAAAAAAAAACTCCAATGAAGGAAGATCATATTTTTATGAACAAGTGGGCACATTTTTAAGGAAACTTGTCGGAAACAAAATTGTTAGATGATACTGAAATAACATCAGGTCATGTAATATGAAATGTCGTATTCCGACCACTTGGTCTATACAATGAAATTCAAATAAATATCGACGTTTTCTTAGGAATTAGAGAAATGTTTAAATGCGGTTTTTTAAATTTGCCAGTTCTTTCCCGACCACTTGGTCTACTTTCTTAATCACTAAAGAAATCTTTAAAAGCAGTTTCTTAAATTTAAATAGAATTCTTTTAGCCTAGAGTTATTTTCTCCGTTAGTTAGTCGTGTAATATCAAATGTCGTCTTTAGAAATTTAACCTGTTAACTGGGTATGACGAAATATTTCGCCATACATAAAAGCCTACTGCAATAGGCATGACGACATTTCGCGTCATGGAAATTAACACTTTCAGTCCCATGGATTCTGGTGTCCTGACTGCTGTGTTGCCTTGTGTATGCCACACTGTTTCAAGCAATATCATACTGCGAAATAGTTATTATAATTTGTTCAATTAATTCCTTGTACATTGAATACATTTGAATTATATTTTAAATATAAAATATTTTATTAAAATAAATAATAAAAACGATAAGTTAAAAACGATATTCTTTTATTATTTGAGGTGTGATATTACTTATCGCTGCGAACAAAAAGTCCCCATTCTGAAACGAGTTGAGCAATAGCTAATTCCCCGGTTAACAGGTTAAGTATATATCGACGCTTTCTTAAGCATTAGGAAAATGTTCAAAAGCAGTTTCCGTCAGTAACTGGAATAACATTAGGCGGCGTAATATGAAATGTCGTTTTGCGACCATTGTATCTACAATGAAATTCAAATAAATATCGACACCTTCTTAAGCATTTGTGAAATGTTTAAAAGCAGTTTTTTTTTTTCAATTAAATAGAATTCTTGTAGCCTGGAGTCATTTCCACCATTCACAGGAATAATTTTGCTACAAGTTTTAATGATTTACATAAACAAGGTTTCAAAATATTCGAAAAAAAATTTCGTTTACTTATATAAAAATTTTTAAAATGGCAATAATTTCGAGAACCACTCAACAAAATGTGACCAAATGCTTCTTTAGGCCCGATTTACATTAACGCTCCGCTCTCACTCCGATATCACTACGCTCCCGATTCGATATAATCTTGTTGTGTTCACATTACAGTGCTGATATCATGCTGGTACCTATTCGTTCTCTATTGACATTATAATGCCACTCTGGATACACTCCCAGTTCGGTCTCAGTCCGATACAAATATCTTTTCATAACAACTGAATGCAAGCGGAGTGGAGTGGAATCAAAAAAGTGTTTACACTATAGGTACAAGCCATAACAAGTCTGATATCGCTCCGATAAAATATTATCTGAGTGGTATTGATATTGGAGTGGCACTGGAGCGAGAGAGAACCGTGACTGATATCGGACCGATATCAGAGCGATGATGTGCATACACTCATTGTTTATTGTGTTAGGATATTTTATCGAACCTGGAGCTTGATTTTATACCTCTAGTCTCAGTGGTCAGTAAATATTAAAATATTGACTGACTTGGATACCAATATGTATTGGTACAACATGCCTACATGAACATCCGAAGCACTTCTATTCGATTTTTTCGTATTCTAGGTCTGATTATCATTCCCCTTCCTTTTGGATGAAAAAATAACGCTTTTAATGATGAAGCCGGTAAATCGTAAAGACGTTACAATAAAAATGGAGGACAAAATTGGGCAGAGTTCCCATGAACGACTTGAGGAAGTATTGTGTCATGTTTTAAATTAAAACATTTAATTGTACCTTTATGGTACCACCAAACTTTATTTACATGGTGGTAGTATGTAACAAGCTTGAGTGAGAATTATTTTTAACAACTTTTTTTTTCTTTTTACTTTGGCTAATTAAAATAAACACACACACGATCCTGGTCCATATATAGAATGTGTTGTGTAAATTTTAAATACACCGTCGTTTACATTCGAGTACCGTTAAATGACGTTATGTATTATATGTTTTTGGAATTGAAATGAATAAAATTTAAATTTAAAACACATATACCAATATTCTTCGTATATTTACAATAATAACGTTCAAGTGTGTTTTGTAAAATATATAATTTTGCACAAAATTTGCACATGCACACATATAACACAGTTCAAATACATTTTGTCGTTTACATAATAGATTACAGTTGGGTCTCAACATTTGCTCGATTAACTATTACAATATTAGTTATCACTGATTCGTAAGTAGTGATGAGCAAAATTAGTCTTGGTCTTGCATTTTTTGCAAGACCAAGACCATTACCAAGACTATGTATACCAAGAGCAAGACCAAGACCAAGACTATAAGTATGGCTACAAGACCACTACCAAGACTCAAGTGAGCAAGACCAAGACAAAAGGAAGAAAAAAGCAAGATTCTTGCTAAAAGTATAATTAATACCGTAAAGAGAGAAAATTCTGATTTTAGAAGGAAAAAATTCGGTAATAAAAAATGCAAGAGAGTGCAAGAATTTTTAGCAATACCAAGACCAAGACCAAGATCGAGACTGCATTTTTCAAGACCAAGACCAAGACCAAGACTCAAACTGCTCTAGCAAGACCAAGACCAAGATTCTTAATGCAAGAACAAGACCAAGACCAAGACTGCCAAGTCTTGGTCTTGGTCTTGCATTTGCTCATCACTATATTCGTAAGGGAATTAAATTTTCAACGTACCTCTAATTCAGAGGTTCCCAATAATTTTTTTCCACAGACCACTTTATCCAATCACTATTTTGACAGAGACTCCTAAATCCAAAAAATTTTAAAAAAAATTGTATTCTCGCAACTAGTTATGACACTTGTATAAACACAATATAATCCTTAGTTTATTAATTAATGATACACTCGTGCATATGATACAGTATGAATATAATAATATCATAATGACATCTCACGGACCCCTTGTTAATCGTCTGCGGACCCGTAGGACCACCTTTTGGGAACCTCCACTCTAGATAGATGTTTGAGTACTCACCAGTGTTTTGACAACTTTGTACTTTCTTACCTGTAAAGAAAAAAATTCATATTACTAATGTTTTAAAATAATATATGTGGTTTTGTTAGAAACAGTAACATTTGATAAAGGGACTTAAATTGAAGTATATAATCAAATACTGTAAGAACAAGCTACCTGAAGGGTTTTTCCGTGTAGAGAACAAAGAGCAGTTCAAAAGTAAGTGGAAAAAATATTTCCTAACATAGCCTTAAAATTTTTAAACACGAGTTACAGTTTGAATTAAAGCACTTAACAACAACACAATCTAAAATTGAAGCTAAATCATAATTCATTGTTAAAATAGTTTGAAAATTTTTTTTACAAAAATTAGGGTGATAGTTTTTGGACGAAATTGAAAAATTAAAGCTAAATTCAGATTTAAAATCGATTGTTGATTCAGATTTTCAACAATTTTGACCCACTTGGTAACTTGGTGGGGGTATTCGTTACATTTTGAATCTCAGTTTTCTGAAATTCTTTTATAATCTCGTTTTTCTGCAGGATGCGTAATTGTAAAATAATTTAATTGAATTTTTGTTCTGTTTTTAGCAATTCTTGCCCATTTGGTAATTCCTAATCGTTTTCTAAGCGTTTCATAAACAGTTAATATAAAACGGTTTCACATTTTTTAAGATATATTTAAACAGTTAAGATAAATTGCGTAAAATTTAAAGTTTTCAATTGTATCGGAATACCAAATTATGTAACACCAATTTTTTTTAGCACTTTTCACACACATCTGCCCAGTTTTTCAGAAGAAATACGCTTTAATAAATGAGAATTTCACTGATTGGACTTGCAGTCTCAACATGAATTTAATATTAATCGACACTAGAGAATTAAAATAAATGTGTGTTCTTTGATAATCTAGGAACTAGAAATAAAGGTTCCTCACTACCGAATTCCTTTCGACTTCCTCCAGGTGCGGCAACTTTAACCCCCCGTGAACATTTGGGGCCTACTGTATCCAATATTTATGTAATACATTCAGGTGATATGGTGTTTAATTTTAAATATATATGTTCATTCCTTCAGTTTATACAAATACATTACGCGACATATGAAATAAAAGGTACAAAATAATATACATATTTGTTATTTATTTAAATAAAATACACTCAAGTTACAACAGACACGGACAACACGGTATCAACCAGTGATGTGTGTGCGTTCAAGAATTAAATAAAAAAAAAAGTTTAACATGACCATTTACCAGTTCCTCTTTATTCAAAATTCTTACTTTTGTGTACTGTTTACAATATTACAATAATTCAAAAGCATTAAGTGTATAGGTGGTTTTTGAAACGACAGTATTATAATACTGCAGTATGAATTAATTAAAATTATTACTTCACGTGTGCGATATTGTTCTGTTAATTTATTGTTTCAAAAATATTCTTAATATTTAAACGTTTCGAAGAAATAAGATTACAAAACAATAGTCTTTACGGGCAGATGTAAACAATTAATAGTATTAAAACCATATTACGTAATACAGTGATCATTTTGTTTTTAAAATTCCCGTTGATAAATATGCAACAAACATATTCTAAAAAACTGAAATTAATAATGAGAGATTTAAAAATTAGTTACAGTGGTTAATTTAGCATTTAACAGATACTAATTTGTGGTTTCATTTTTTTACATCATTTTATTAAAAAAAATATTTGACTACGAGATACTGTGGTTGTTATCAGATTGGGTATATAAGAAAATAATCAGCATAGAGAAAAAGATAAAATTATAAAGTGTCAGTACTCAGTATTGAAAATGCTTGTTATAGTACTGACAGTTTCATCTTTATGTAAAATTATAGAATATGTGACTATAACCACTTCAATGTGCTGTTTAGTAAGTACTAGTTAATTTTAAGAGATTATTGTTCCTTGAATTAGGTCAAAAAGTAATAGATTGTGTAACTGTATTAACGCTATGGTGAGGCTTCTTCTTATAACTTTCGTAGAACAGAACAAAGCAGTTATGGAAACAGAAAATTGTCGAAATTGTAGGTAGTAGGTATTGGGATACTTGACAAGATAATGTTGTTGCCTATATATAGGGGTAAGATAATGTTGATTACCTAGATACGAAAGGGTAATGTAATAGGTGCGATGAATCTAAGAATTTCATTAAGAGATAGTGTTGGTAACTGAGACTCTGGTCTTGGAAAATAATTAAATATTTTGCGTGCGTGATCGGGCTTGAGTACGAAACCAATTTCGTGACTGTGCGTAACCATGAAGGAAAAATGTACTCGGGAACACATTTCTATAAGCATGGTATTATCAGTTTACACATCAGTTCGAAGCTGTTATCACCGGTTAATACATTAGTGGGATGGATCATAACACAGCTTCGAACTGGTGATACCTCATAGACACATTTTCACAGTTTTCTACAGACTACCTAGATTTCTTGTCCAAAAAGTTGCCCGGTTGTCAGTAATGTAAAAATGAGTCCTTTTTTAAAAATTTACTTATTATTTTCATCATTATTTTTCTCGTTATTATTTACCACAGAATATTACAGAACGAACAGTATCTCTATACCACTGAAACCAGCGTAACGACAAAGGATAGAAAATATCCCACCAATATGTTATATATGTGCACGCGGAGTTGTGTGTGTTAGTAAGATGGATGGTTGTGTACATTGGTGTCTTGCATACGCATATACATAACATGCATGTGGCACGCATCATGCACGTATACCACGTATACCGTGTCAAAACGACGGCAACAATATGACAACAATTGAAACACACCCATTGGTAGCTACTAAGTGAATGACAACATAGTTCTGCAAAATGCACATAAATGCCCATAAGTGATTGCAGAAAAGAGATAGTCGTATTCTTTCCAGTGTTCTATGTTATTTACTAATTTCTTAGTAAGCTTAATTTATTCATAGTATTTCGCAAGTATCCAATTTCTTGATACACTTTGTATTAAATACAGTACCATATACGTTTGATATTAAATACATAATCCGTTTAAGTACACGATGCAGACGGTTAAAGAGATTATTACATATTTATTTATTATAGTCAAATTAATTAATATTCATACGTATAAAAAAAATTTAATAAATTAATTGCTCTAATCAATTTGTTTCACGGTCTTCTTACCGTTAAACCATTCTGAAATTTATTAAAAGTGAAAAGTAAAAATACGGTAATTAGATTAGATAGCGAACGTAATTAAAAGGCCACATATTTCTTTTTGGATTAACAAACAAAATATATTATGTAGACATTTTGAAAGTAAAAATACTTTTAAACATACTCATATATTTTGTGGATTCACTTGAAAAAATTGTGTTGCAATATTATTAATTTTTTGTAACAGTTCCAAAAAAGAAAAATATTCCACGAAGATGATATTTTGAAAATAAAAACAAATTATGATCACTTGTGTATCCAGTAAGCGAAGGTTTTGATTGTTATCTGGCGACAAAGTTGCAACAGTAGTCTTAACGTACTGCCAGTTATAAAGTGTACACGCGCAGTAGGTAAGTAGTTAAGTACGTATAGAAAAATTTATGTCAGATTGAATATGGTTGCTTGACAGATAGATACAAGTTATCCTTTGAACTAAACATGATTATATAGCGGGTGATCCAATTAAGGACATAAATGTAATTTGTACCAATTATATGGTTTAAGATACAGTCAAGAACTAAGTTAGTGATGGGCAGATTTCAGTATATTATCGTACTGGTATTTGAATTTTAGAAGATGATAGTTTGTGTTTTAAAAATATTAAAACTTTGACGGTTATAACCTATAATAACAAAAAGCGCCTAAACACTATTTTGATAGCACTTATATGGAATGTGAGTTAGTAAGGTTTCACTTGACGTCTTGTGACGTCAAAGACCGTAAAGGTGTCAAGCTCCATGGACGGGAATAGGTAATCTGGGTTATTACAACAGCACAATCGGCGTCAAAAGTATGGACTCCAAGTATAGGTGGCCGATGAATTTATTTGTAGCACTTTGTACTTGAGAAGATAACCTAGATCTAACACCGGAAAATCCAAAGAAATTATCTTACACAGATCTTTAAAAATCACTGGAAGTCATGGGTCTAGGTTATTTGCCTAGGTAGGCTGCAAAATTTCATCAGTTACCTAACAACCTAGGTTACCTACTGACACATGTTCGAACATCTTCTGAGTATAGTATTCATGACATTTAGCATTCCTTGCTGATATTCTTAGACTTGCCGTAATCGCCCCCAAAATCGTTACGCTCAGAAAATTTGATTATCTGATACTAAATAAAATATTCCCATACAAGTTTCTGAGTGGGTACAAAAATTTTGCGACTCGAAACTAATGTAAACAGCATTTACAAATTTTAAAAGGTGAATATTCTGAAGAAATCTTTGACTAAAATTATTCTTGCTTAAAATTCTGTATCCTCCTTTACACCCCATATTAGAGCTTTAGAGCTACAAAAACAAGAGAAGTAACTATATATTACAACACCCTTCCTAATTTTCCACTCAATAGCCTTAAATAAAAATAAACATTATAGTTTCAAACTGATTCAAGTGAGAGTATTCAATGCAATAAATGTTGTATATCAAACGAAATGGACTCAAAGAATTTATCTGTTCGTAACGTTCACTTGGCTGGAACACACCGAATACAGCGCAACATTATTGAGCACAGTGAGCGAGCCGAGTGTAAAGATGAAGCCAGAGCAAACGAGCAACCAAGCAGCCAAGTAACTAACCAGTATGTAATGTGATATGAGATATTTTTCATATTCTCCAACAATCTCTAGACAAATAAAAATTACTCTGCTTTCATGCAATAACAATAATACAAAATAATAATAATAATAAAGTATACTATGTTGTGCGTATGTTAAAATTTACCAGTGCAACCAGAAATTGGATAACCTTTTTGAAATTGATCGAACACTTTGAACGATTTGTCTCTTTGTACAGACTCAAAGGCGATGACGCAAATTGGGTAGGTTTGACTCTGGTTTCCGTTGTTCGATCACGACGCTTAAAGCTTTTGCTTATTATATTTTTTGCTGCTTAACTTCTATCTCCCAAAATTTATGCTATATAGTTTGAATGTAAGATTTTTAACTGTGACAAAAAACTTTCCCAGAGGTTCCCAATGTTAGGTATCAGCAGGTCAAATTGTAATAGCCAAAATATTTGTTAGGCCAAGAAAAATATTTAAAATAAGGAAGAGCACAAAGAGAAAATGCGTTTATTTACTTGAACTCTGTGGTTTGGGTTTAGTATACAAAAGTGATGTTTAACCCAAATTTTGATCGATCTCTAATTATAATTTAAAATTAAAAATAGGGGTATATATAGATACCCTAACAGGAAAATCACATTCGGAAAACAAGTCACACTGTCACGTTAAACAAGTCAAGATTTCGCACGTATTTTATCCAAATTCACCGTTGGAGCCAGTTCATTTCATTTCTGTAGCTATTAGTTGAACTAGAAGAACTGAACTTGGTGACGTCATCACATATACCTGTTTGTTTTTAAAAGCTCCAAAAGTCTCAATTTTGATTTTAGAAACCGGAAAATTGAGATTCTGATAGATTTTTGATGCTGCTTTTTTAATTTTTCATAACACCGGAATTGTAAATGAGAGAGAAAAGTTGCATTGTATTGATGGAAAAATGTTTAATTTACGAATTCGATATTTCAAACAATATGGCGCTGCGGGAGCACATTTTGGGAGTTCGAGGGTCACATTTGGCAGGCGAGCCACACTTCGGAAGCTCTTGACATCGCCAGATGAAACTAGAAATCACCCCACTGCAGGAGTAGGCGTCTTTTTATAAGGGGGGTTTACTCTCCTTCAGTAACTAACCGTTTTCAGTCAACCGAGATTCGTACCCTAGATCAGTAAGGTTAAACCATGTGGTCGCATCAACAGTGTTGGTAATTTAGTTTCACAGTACAAATTTCGGATTCAAACTGTATCCTGCTCGGTACACATAGGCAGTTAGTCACTTTATATTTGACTTCACCTGCAATACAAATTGTTTACCTGATACACAAACAATATGAATGCATCTATAATAGTGCAATTAGTTTTAACGATATGATCTGTTGAAGTCCGATGACTTATGGAAGAATTTCAATGTAAAATGTGCGCACTGCGTCGTATCATGAGCCGGTAACATGAACTGAAAACTACTACACTACACAGTCTGCAAAAACTCTGTAGGTATGTTGCTTAAGCTGGCTGTTGATCAATCTCTCTCACCGGTGCTTGCCTATCGTCTGGTTTATTGCTTGCGCTGTCATTTTTATTGCGACTACTGAAATCGTCGTTCTGATTACTGTCTTTCGTGAAATTCTATATTTTTTACCAGATGATTGATAATAATTTGGTATTTAAATGGTCGACAATCAAATAAATCAGAGTGCATTACCATGCTACATAAAATATATAGAGATACCACCAGTAGTATTACAGTAGTTTTTTGAAAGTTTGAAAGTTTACTTGTGAGAAAATCATGGGTAAGTAGTATTGGTCTTTATAGGTATACTGTGCTAAATTACGAAATTTGGTATGGAGATGAAGTTTACCAAGATACGCAACCTAATAAGGTCAATACACCCAAGAGGCTGCTGTGAGAGGGGGCTCTTCAATTTTTACAGTACCTCGAAAAGGACAGATCGACCATTTGCAGAAAAATGACTGCCAAATTTGATTAAATCTTAATCGCATAAAATAGAACAAATTTGCGGTCTAACAAAATAATCCGTACGTCTGGGAAAAATATGAAATCTGAGATATAGGGCGTCGAAAAAGGACTTGACCCTGCCGAGAGTCGGAAATAATTTACTGCAGCAAATTTAGCTAGCTTGCGTCCGGTGGCAAGCTATTTTTTCCCCTTCATTATCTATATTTATATTATAGGACCAAGTACTGTACGAATACTAAAATGAATATTAAGCAGGGCCATGCAGAGAAATGATGGGCTCCTCGAGTAGCACATCCCTTAAAAATTTCTCTCCGAAAAAATAAGTGACGAGCACAAAAATAAATTTTTACGTCTTAAAACCCCGGCTTCGATAAAAAAATTTTCCATACTCCAATATCTGGTAAATATATGACAAATATCCCAAAACTTTAATTGGGTCCTTTATTTAAATCCTTACGAGAAAGAACCAACGTTCCTCCTTGTTTAAAATGATAACTATAGGTATGTATAAATTGCTATCCAAAATTAAAAATCTAAAGGGAAAAGGCATGCCATCGAAATTTTGATGAAAATTGTGCGTATATGACAAAAAAATTTCAATTTTTTCCAAACAGTAGCTTACAAGATTACATAAAGATTAATAACCCAAGAAAAAAAATTCCTAAAAAAGAGTGGCACTAACCAATACCACACCTTTACATGTTCGTTAAATAAAAAAAAAAAAAAAAAAAAAAAAAAAAACAAATTGACTCCCGTCAAAAAAATAAATCTGATATCAACTTACTAAGCATTTATTAAAAAACCAAAAATAAAAAAAAATTGGAGACATTTTTTTTGAAATTTATAAATTAAGTAGGAAACTGTTATTTCTTTTTTTCTATTAAAAACTTTATGATTAAAAATTATTTATAATTTTTCAAAAAAAGTAAAAAAAAAATTGTTATTTTATAGCAGTAGTCATTTTGTCTTCATTATCATACGAGTATACAGCACGACCGTTCCAAAAATTTAGGACAATCTATTTTATTAAATATAATAATTATATTGTAAAATTTTTTTATACATTTTTCTTGAATATATTGCGGCTTAGCTTTAAAAGCACGTGAGGTTACTTTGAATATAAATTTTCAAGCACCTAGCATTTATGGCTACTGTCATAAATCTTATATATCCGCAAACTTTTTGATACTCGTGTACCTACAATTGGGTGTTTCTTTCTAATATTTTTCAAAATTTTGAAATTTATTATCAATTTTATAAAAGACAACGAAGTTATTATTTGACTTCTTCATAATCAAAAATAATAATTTGGTTGTTGTATTTATGGCCGGTGCAAGTATTCTTTCTTAATACTATATTTAAGACCGCTGTATCTTAATATAAAGGTAAAATCGTGTGATATACAACGATGTCGAGATAAAAAATAGCCATTTTAATCGGCTGCATGAAGTAAGCAGAAGACTGTTATATTCCGAATCGAAAAATTCCCATATTATTTTTGCCGCAAAGAGTTTAACAATAGCGATGTATTCGCTTTTTATGAATCTGATTAAAATGACTAAATGGAAAATATTTTAAAATTGCCAAATCTTTCTAACCTCTTTAATAAAAGCACCCAAAATTCTGAGCTGAATTTTGTTTTTCGTGAAAGTAATAACAAGTTATTTGATGGATAATTTTATCTACTTTTTGCTTCCGAGACTACTAAAGTAGCGGAAGCATTGTGATCACTTTTGAAAAAAAAATTTTTTTCATTTCGAAATAAATTTTTTTACGCTTAGAGCTTCCTGAACAATTTTGGTTTGGTGTCTGTCCGTCCATCCGTTCGTTTGTCCATCTGTGTGTCGCCAGTTTGCACCAAGTGGCATAACTTCTGAACTATTCGATTGTTTTTAATGAAATTTTCAGAAATTATGCAGTTTGGTTCCTATAGATGGTCCCCAATGAATTTAATCGAAAACGGAGTAACGGTAGCTACACCGCTACCATGTCATTCCATTAATATACTAAATTGCACCAAGTGGCATAACTTCTGAACTATTCAATCCTTTTTTGTGAAATTGTCAGAAATTATGCAGTCTGGTTCCTAGATGGTCCCCTACAAATTTCATTGCATTCGGGGTAATAGTATCCACGGCGCTACCATGAAATCCCATTAAATGTCAATTTCTTATTTACTGCTAGTCCCACTTCGCTCAAATTTTTAAAGTATTTTGGGGGTTAGTTTCTAAAATATTTTTGGTATTATTTTATAATTTAGCCTTTAAGTATATTGAGTTACGACAATTTTTTATGAACTTTAAGGCGAAAATATAATTTCACGATATATATATTTGGTAGAATACTGTTTTAAAGTCGCTTACGAGTACAAGGAGGCTGTGTGCCACACCCCATTGACGCCAATGGAACTAGGCGCGAATCTGATAATATTTGGAGCTATGTAGATACTGTGTGCTTTGTAATTTTACTAGTGATTATAAGAAAATCAAATACAAAATCGGTAGTTTATGTAAACAAGATATACCTAAATAAAAAAAAAACTTTCTATTTAATATCACGTCCGTTGTCTGTCAAGCGGCAACTTATCAACTGGCTATACTCCAGTGCCCAATACATATATTTATTTTTTTGATATAATGTTATCTAGTGCAGAAATTGTCATATTGATTAAGAAGAGAAATCAAATCTCTTTACATATACCTACTTATAATTTGATCGATATTGAATTAGAATATTGAAACATGAATGAATTTCAAAATTTACATACACGTACGCTCGGACCGAGATACATACATAGGTAACTGACTTACCTATATATTTTTTTTTTTGAGTTGGCAATGATATATGTTGCGACGTGTGTTTTAACATATGTAAAGAGTTCATAGTTTTGCAATTAGTTAAAAACTATATGTTTAAGTTGTCAAGACTGTGCAACATTTCAAAATAGAATTTCAAAGAGAAAAAAATTCAATTGGAAAAAAATTAAATTGACGTTGTTGGTTGAATTTTTTTGAAATCATAGACGAGACATTATTAATGTTGGGACATGAGAACAGGTTGATTCGTTTACAATCGCACGAATCGAGAGGTTGTTGTACATGACTAATCATTCAGATACGAGTGCGTGTAATTATGAGAACGAACTGAGAGGTAACCTTTATATCTACGTATCTCGTGCATTTAAAAATTATATTGAAAAGAATTTTTTTTTTTGAAATATTTAGTTACATAATATTTATCTCGTTTACATTTGAATAATTAGTTAATTAAATATGTGTACTTTTAACTACAACTTCTGTACATAATGAACGATTCATTTTTGTTGGTAGTTTGTAGGTCAAATGTCAAAGATATCAACATTTAAATTTGTTTACCCGCGATTAGTTAAACATAATATGAGGTGTGACGTTGCATAATTTTTTTTTTTAAATTATTTAATCAGACTAATGATATTTAATAAAGTGTAGTTAGTTTCCTAAAGCCATTATAATACCATTTTTAACCTTGATTGGAATGGAAATTTACTTTCGAGAGGAATCCTTCTTGTCACATCTAAATTCGAACTAGGGCAAATATAATATAATGTGCATTAGAAAAATTAATTATCTACTCGAGAAATGAGATACAGCCGACTCTCGTTAATTCGAAACTCGAGGGGCTTTTAAAATATTACGAATTATCGAGTGTTTAATATATCAAATGGTTCGAAATCTTTGAATTATAGAGAGGTTCGAATTATCGCAAGTTTGAGCTAACGAGAGTCGACTTTATACATATGTTACATAAAAAATTATGCAGATGTAAATATTGGAAATTGTAAGCAAATATTTTATCTGTCATATTTTTAAATTAAGGCATAATTATGTTAACTGTTTTTAAGTTACAGAAACAATTTTGCTCCGAATAAAATAACAAACTTTTATTTATTTATTTAGACTTAAATGAATAACAAGAGCAAACATACTACAACGATTTAGTGGTGCACTGATAATGTACGTTTGAATGAAAAATATCTCACTGCCTAATTTTTTTTTTGGTGGAAAGCGCCTCCGATGTTGCTAGGGAATTAATGATCACTTATGAAGACGAATGAGTGACTGCATAAGTTACGTGGTTTTTTTTGGACCACGTAACTAAAAACCAAGATAAAAGTAAGACTTGCTAAAATATAAGTAACCACAGAAATTTATCCGATATTATTATTAAAACTTTTCCCGATGTGGTTTACAAATTAATAAATTACTAAAATTTTAGAAAATTTCTAAAAATAACATAATTTAAAAATGCAAGAACGAAAAAAATTCGTTTTGTGCTTTGCAGTATTCTTGAATCAAGACCGAGACGAAGGCAAAAACCAAATCAAGAACAGGGTAACTAGGATTTTGGTGTTTCATTCGCTCATAACTAAACAAGTTTCTAATTATGTGTAAAATTTTGTTATCCTGTTAGAAACGAAATTCCCATCCCCCCATCAATATATGTATACACGGTTGGTTTGAATATAGTTAAAAATACGAACAAGAACATTGAAATTTACACCATTGTAATTGGTGTTTTTTTTATACGATATATATCATTCCTAAAATGCTTAAGGTAGTTTTCTCCATTAACTGAGAAACTACATTACCTCGGGAATAAAAGGGACCCCGTTTCTTCAAAAACATAAGCGCCGGCAATTCACAATCACTTTAATCGAATGTCATTCAGGCTTAAAAATGCACCCTCCATTTTATTAATTTAAATTTCATATTTTATACAATAGGTTATATGAATATACAAATTCTATATTCGACTCTACCGTTATATCGTTTATTTGTAATCACTTAGGTACTACAAACATTATGTAAAATAATTATGCACCTATAACCACTCATACCAAGTTAGTCCATGGAACAGAAACATGTATTGGTTTCAATATGCGCGAACATTTACAATAATAATTACAGCCGACTTTCGTTATCGGTCCACTTACGGGGCTGTAGGAGAATATAATTATAAGAATTCCTATACCCCCACTTGTGCTTAGTAGTCGACCGCCGTAACTCTCGCTTCCTCTACTTTGCAAGCGTGTGAGTGTGTACTTATTTATGATCAAATAGCCCGGATGTATAGTGTAGTATTACCATTCGTTAGAAGCGGCACAAAATCTACCTATTTTTAATAAATTCATTTACTAATATTTTCTAAATGCATTCTATAATTTGTGTGACAGGAGTTTAAAAACGATATTGTTAACATATATTTTCTTTAAAAAAACTTTTAAAATTTTTTGTAGAAATTGTAAATAACATTTTAAATTGGGGTTTTGATGACACTGAAAGTTATAATTTAAATACAAAAATATATTTATTATTTTTATATTTTATCTATGTACATTAATAAACTTTTCCCCAGAGGCCTGAAGAAGACTATAAAAGTCGAAACCGGTAGCCGTTAGGAAAAAACACATTTTTGTTTTCCTGGATGACCATTACTCCAAAATATCCTTAAAAATTGTAAATAACATTGTTAGTTAAACAAAGTTTGTAATATAACCCTATACCAAAACTTGTTTTGGTCAACTACACATGTATCATGTAAACACGGACTTATAAAAAAAAAATTATTTTAGTGAATAAAAAAATTCTGACAGGATGATTTATGAGTTACACTATTAAACATCAACACCAACGTTCCGGTCTTATAACGAGAAACTGAAATGAATTTTTTTCGGTCATGGAGGGAGAATGTTTACAACAGAAATATAAATCGGCAGACTCATAAAGAGCGGACTGATAACGTGAGTCGGCTGTATTACTGTCGCAGTAGCCAGAAGTAAAGTACAAAGAGCATTTGCCAGTCTGCAATAGTCGTCAGCAACTAACAAGTAAAGGTCCCGAGGCCGGACCTATCGATTTCGATGAAACTTAAATATATTGTAGAACACTAAAAACTAAGGGACACGTATTTTTTTTTATCTGCGGAAAAACGGTTTGAAGGGGTGAAATCGCCCTTCAAAAATTGGGGTAAAAATTTAATTTTTCAAATATCTCGAAAACAGTAAGAGATAGAGCAAAAGTTTAAATTGGCGATATTGCTCTTTTTTAAAGAGCTATCTATTGATATGCAATTTGTTCATATTACATCAACAGGGGTGGTTGGGGGTTAAAATTTGGGGGTTAATTTTGCAAAAAGGGGGTGAAAAATAAACAATATAAAAATTTTGTTTACAGATTTGAAATCTACGTCAAAAAATCTAATTGACCTATTTTTGCTCAATGTCCTAATATTAAGTCTAGGGGTAGTTAACTAGAGGGTGACTATGTCGAATAGTCGTACAATTTGGGTATTTCAAGAAGTTCTTCTTCGTGGAAAATAGCTTAAGACAATTAGAATAACGTAGAAATGAAATTCTGGAATTCAAAATTGAGTTTGAGCAACATTGGAGAGGGGGTGAGTCACCCTCTTAAATTACATACTAGTTTATATAAACTAATTTTTGCTATTAACACACTGATAGTGGGTAAAATAATGTCACAATAAGTGGTTCTGAAGTTGGACTAAAATGAAATTCTCGAATTCAAAATTGATTTTAAGCAACATTGGAGAGGGGGTGAGTCACCCTCTTGAATTACATACTAGTTTACATACACTAATTTTTGCAATTAACACACTAACAGGGGGTAATAATGTCACAATAGATGGTTCTGAAGTTAGACTATCGTATGTAAGGTTTTTATTAGGTTTCGTTATTTTAGGTTAGGTTATGTAATTTTCGGTATCGATAATTTTCGATAAGGAAAACTATAATATCCATTAAAAAACAAACCTAATAAAGACCTTACATATGATAGTCCAACTTCAGAACCACTTATTGTGACATTATTTTACCCACTATCAGTGTGTTAAATTAAAAAAAATTAGTGTATATAAACTAGTATGTAATTTAAGAGGGTGACTCACCCCCTCTCCAATGTTACTCAAACTCAATTTTAAATTCGAGAATTTCATTTCTACGTTATTTTAATTGTCCTAAGCTATTTTCCATGAAGAAGAACTTCTGGAAATACCCAAATAGTACGATTATTCGACATAGTCACCCTCTAGTTAACTACCCCTAGACTTAATATTAAGATATTGAGCAAAAACAGGTCAATTAGATTTTTTGACGTAGATTTCAAATCTGTAAACAAAATTTTTCTATTGTTTATTTTTCACCCCCTTTTTGTAAAATTAACCCCCAAATTTTAACCCCCAACCACCCCTGTTGATGTAATTTGAACAAATTGCATATCAATAGATAGCTCTTTAAAAAAGAGTAATATCGCCAATTTAAACTTTTGCTCTATCTCTTACTGTTTTCGAGATATTTGAAAAATTAAATTTTTACCCCAATTTTTGGAGGGCGATTTCACCCCTTCAAACCGTTTTTCCGCAGATAAAAAAAAATACGTGTCCCTTAGTTTTTAGTGTTCTACAACATATTTAAGTTTCATCAAAATCGATAGGTCCGGCCTCGGGACCTTTACTTGTAAGTAAGACTGCGGTTGGCATTATACTTACTAGTACCTATATTGTACGGCGTGGCGTGGTTACGATTAATTGTTTCAAAGATAATTACTCTTACATTCTGACTATATGCGGCCGGTTTGGTATGGCTGCTCTCTAGGTACGTTTTTAAAACTAGATAATATGCATAGATGTTCTTCTTTGGTACGGCTAAGCTCTGCTCTGGTCGGTCGGTACTAATGCGACTGTATTACCGACGTACATAACGAACTATATCTCTCACTTCTTTAATTATAACAAAATAATTAACAATGCTTATTTAAATATTCTTACTGCCTAATAACTCGATGTATGTATATATGTTGTACATGACTAAACAAAACTTAGTTTATACATATGTATTCGAATGGAATAATGTTTTCAAGTTGAAACTGTGTGTAGTTTTGCATGTTTGAGTTGCGATAATTTCAATATAGTTTCAAGTTTTAATGACTAGGTGTATTTCCTTAGTAAAATGTTGGGTGTAGAAACTCAATTTAAACTTGATTCAGTATCTATCAATTTCACAATTGCACTTTTGTTAGTAAGAAAGTGCAATCAAGACTATAGCTTGGAAGCAGTTGACTAACCTTAATAACATCATACATAGGCGGCCTTATTTTAGCAATTATACGAATTATACACGTTTACAAACTATTAATTGTTGCCGGAGTTTATCAGTATAAACCCGAGACTTTACATATTTCAAAAAGAAAAAAAGTTCACTGGTGTCAAGTCATGAAATGTGGCGGCCAATTCATCAAACAGTTTTCCGAAATAATGTTGTTTTTAAATTCTGTACTTTGAAAGGAAAAATAGAACCCATACAGAGTTTCCACAGACATAGAAGGTCAGGGAAATTGATTTACAGTCATGGAAAGTCAGGAAAGGTAGTGAAAATAGGCTGAATGTCATGGAAAATTGGTCAAAATCAAGATAAATCAAGGAAACTCTTGTAAAACTAGATATATCCAACATTTCGATTTTTAGTGTAATATATTTTTGAAAGAGTTTTTCGTTACTTGTCATTACTTTTATATAAGTCATATGTAAGTTAAGTTTCAGTAAGGACCAATACGGCTATGGAGATGATGGAGACCGTATACATACCATTATTCTAACATCTACCAGAAGGAAAGTCATGAGCATGACTTTATATGTATATGTCGATAGTCAGGGAAATACATCATGGAATGTCAGTTAGAGTCAAGGAAATTGAAAATTAAATTTCTGTGGGAACCATGCCTTACAAGATCACTTTTATTTCCGTTTGTCTATCTGTGACAGAGATTTTTCTCGAAAACTATGTAGCGTAGTAATTTAAAATTTTCGATAATGTTAGGCTTTGATAACGCGCACCAATATCGTCAGTTGAAAATGGGGACGGGGGAGGGGGGGGGTCTAGTTTGATCCAAACAAAGTAAACTTCAATAAATTTATGTGTTGGGTGAAATATTATTTGAAAAAGCTACCTCTAAAGATTCTAAAAATATTTTTTTGTAATCGTGAAGTTATGTTGAAAATACTATAAGATTGTAATATACATATTTTTGTATGTACTTTTGCTTAATTGATAGCGAAATAGAACGACACACAAATACACATTCAAAATGAATTGCCAGTACTTTATTTCACGTTTATAAATATATCAGGGGTTTCCAAACTTTCGTGTATACGGATCAAATAGTAGATCCCAAAATATTTCGCGGTTCAAAAAAAAAATTAAAATAAGACTGCAAAATTTAACTAAAAAAAAAAAAAATAATAACTGAACTTTTTAAGCTCCCAGAACCTAATTTTGATACTAAGGACATGAAATTTGAAGTTTCTTAAAATAGTTTTTGATCAGAACGACGCAGCAGCAAAACCATACGCCGAAATCAAATAACATTTCCTGAACGAATTTAATTTTGAGCTAAAAACCTGATTTATGTAAAAGTAGATTGCCGAATAATTTCTAATAAAAGGGTAACTCGCATCGTAGAAGAGGTTGAACACGACTGATATATATATATATATATATATATATATATATATATATATATATATATATATATATATATATATATATATATATATATATATGTAGGGCCAACTTAGCCAACAGGCCAACCTAGGCTATGGCCTAGGGGCGGCCAGTTTTTAGGGGCGGAAGATTTTGATAACAGGGCGGCAAAATTTGTAATTGACGTTTTTTTTTTGCTTGTCAGTTTTTAGGCTTTTAGGAGAGGGCGGCCAAATTTTTGTTTTTTGTTTTTCCTTGTCAGTTATTTTCTAAGAGAAAGTTTGAAAAAAAATAGGCAAAATTAAGATTTGCATCTTTTTAAGTAGGGGCGGCATTTTCACGGTGCTTAGGGGCGGCACTCAGGGTTAATCCGGCTCTAAATTTACCTAATAACAAGAAATATTGCACATAGACTTTAATAATTTTCAACAAATAAATATCTTTCTCAGAAAGATATAAATTATTTTTACGAATTTGTCGACCCGACATCACGGACTGCATTTTGGGCCGCAAGCCGCACATTGGCAACCCCTGATATATAATATGTATAGTCTACTTATACACGCAAATAAATACTACGGTATAAAATACTTGAATACATAAATCTAATGCTGTATATATACAGATGGAATAATAGACAAAGTAATTTTCATATGTACAATGTACATGCCTATACCCGTACCTATATGTAGCCGTATTGCCGTTTATTTTGCCGTATATTGCCGGTGGTGTTTGAACAATTACCATTTGAATGAAATGATTTTACTTTTTTGCTCCTTTACTACAAGTACAATATATGTATGGTAAATTCAATTAGAAATTAAACAAAAGTAATTAGATTTTAATGAGTGTAATTATAAATTAAAATAAATCAATTAAAGAAATTGGTTGTTATACAATTAAGTATTGATATTCATCTTTTGTATCGATACAAGAAAGAAGTTCTTTCTTTCTTTCGTTTCAAACATTCAAATATTATTTAAATTGAAAAAGTTTTAACAGGAAGTTATAAGAAAATAATGGACAAGGAACAGTGGAAGATTCTCATAGATAAGCTTATGATTTATTTTATAATGTTATTGGTCTTTCGTACAGTAAAATCACGATTATTAGCGGTCATCGAAAGCGAAATTGTTTCGGAATTTCCAACTAGTTATAGGTTTTATGTTTTTGATCGAATTAGAACCATATAGAATTGATCGTAAAATGAATTTTAAAAAGCTGAATTTTAACATTTTCAGAAACATACAGTTTTGGCGGGCCTTACAATAATATTGATTTGGGTTTCGCTAATCACACTTTACAAGTCGTTTCTTGCAAGTTTATTTTCAAACATCTGTACTTTTGTCTTGCTTGAACCTGTGAACTAACACACGGAGAGAAAAATCATATAAATTTTGTAGATACAATTTCAGAAAAACTACCATGCTGTCTTTTAATGCGTGCGCGATCGACGATCAAAGTAAAAAATATATTATAGCATGGTAAAGTTTAATGTAGTAACACAACTTCTATCACACTCTTATGCATATATGTTATAGTTTAATTCTTGTTGTCGTACTCTTTCATTTGCGCATCTGACCCGCAACCTTATGTTGCTTCGGCTGTACCTGTAAAAACTTCGAAGATGCCCGATCTTTTCCGACCTTTGATTCTTTATGATCCATACAAAAATGATTGGTAACAATATATTCTAATACTGAAGATAGTGGAGTAACAAAATGATGAATTAAACGATGACCATCCGTGAAGACATTCTAATGAACACTGATTCGACACCACACGACACCACACCAGCTAACCAGCTACTTGCAACACCAACAGGCCCGCTATGTGACCTTCATACATGATTGTGTTGATACTTTCTGCAGCTTGCCTCGCTATGTGACAGCGCTGATACCTTCTTTTTCTTTCTTTCTACTATTAGCTTCTTTTATTCTTTTCTACTTTTCTTCTATTTTAAGAGCGCATGGTAATTTTTGTAAGAAAAACAATTAAACTGTCGGTAATGGAACTTTTTACTGTGTTGTTTTACAAATTTTACGGAGCTAATATTACGGAAAGAACATTCTATCCTTTAAATTTTCTATGATTAATTATAATTTTTATATTTTTACCGCACAAAATTGAATATGTTCGCCTTTTACACGTTGATTGTAGTGCTGAGCACAGTAATTTTTCTATGAATTTTCTCTCTGTGCAGTTATTGATAAATTGCAGAAGATACGAAGTTATATTTTCTTAACAGAAGTTTCTGTTTTCTAGAGTTCCGTACCTTAAATGGAAGATCGAGACCCTTATAAAGTCACCCTAATGTTTGTTTATTCATCTGTCGCAGAAATTTTTCTGGAAGAGGTAATGTAGAAATTTTAAACTTAGCTCAGCATTAGGGTTTTCGCATAAGCACACAGATATCGCCAGTTAAGAGTCAGAAGAGGAGGAGACTCAGTCTGAACAGCAACCGAAATTGGAAATTTTAAGTTTTCGGAGGTCGCTTTCTTTATTTATGATAAAAGCTGTACAATTGATTGTAAACAAAGTAATAAAAATGTAAATTTTATTCCCAAATTCGGAGGAAATCTTAATTATTAATTGACTTTTTTACAAGTAAACTTCACTTATAGTTATCCTCCTTACAAAATCCAATTTTTCAACAGAATCATTTTGAAAAATGTTATACCTTTTATATTTACCTGTCCATTAATAATACGTTTCCGTCCCCCCGAAAAAACAACACGGCTAACCCAAAGATTATTATGTACAAAAAATATTTTTTCAAAATATACTATAATTAAAATCATTTAAAATAATAATATATAAATTTTCAACTCTGCCCAAAAAAAAAATATGGCCAACAGTTCAAAAAAAGAACACAAAAATAAAATTTACTAGAGTTAAATAATTGCATTCAGTCGAAAAAACCGCTAATTTTAATATTTGCAACAACTTGCATAATTTTTTATGCAAATATTTGTTGAAAAAATATATATGTATGATGCTTTTCACGAATATTACAAATAAGGTGATCTGTACAGTTGGAGAAATAAATAACTAAACACAATTATTCTATTCCACGGTATTGATTTATACATAATTTTGTGCCTATGTTGATTTTAAAATTAGATATACGAATATATTTGCAACAAAGTATTTGTTCAATTACCTCCTTGCATCTGTATTTATACACTCGTATTAAGTTCATCTGTGTAACGATAATTATACTGATTACTGTAATTGTATAAACAAAAGTACTAATTTCATATTATCCCGTAAAACATGTTTGTTTTACAAAGATTCTGCCATATAATTACAAATTATGTAAGCGAAATAAATAGACATTCAACATCCATCCTTAACTTAACCATCCGTCTGTTCTGATGCTCCATCAGGTCTGTCTGTTTGTCGTTAATTTAACAAGGTGGCAGCAGCAGTACGGCTGGTTAGTGAAGCTTAACCTGATTGGGTTGGGGCTACATTTATATTATTATTATATATTAAGATACCAAGTGTGTTTTTTAATCACGCATTTAAGTTTTATTTAATTTTAATCATTTTCTTTTTTTAAGGGGTTTCATGGCTTTTGTTTTTAAGCCGGGTTTCGAAAAGAAATAAAATTTCAATTTCTGACAGCGTTTTAAAAAAAAATTTTGACTTTTGGTAAATCGTGTTTTTTATTGATTTTCTACTTGTAAAATGAGATGTAAGGAACGAAAGCAATAATCCTTCGTTCAAGTTCAAGCCATAAGCATCCTAACAGAAATACTTTTGTTTTTTTGATTTCAGATAAGGATTTCACGAGTTACTCGACAATTAGCTTCCAATAGCTATCTCTGCCAGATTATCTCAGTGTACGTTTTTTTCTGCTCGTTAAGCCCTCCCCCCTCCAAAAAAAAAAAAAATAAAAAATTATGGGGCACTCTTTTTTTTGGTCGCCGGCTTAACTTTTAAAGGAAAAATCTGAAATTCTAAAATTTTTTGAGTTTAGACCAAATTTTTTTCGTTCTTTCATTTTTCGTGTGACTGGGATCGCAGGATATTGATACCAATATAACGTTGGGAATAGTGCAAATACGCGTAACTAGCATTAGATAATTCCGCGTATCTGACAAATGTAGCTAATTGAAAAATTCGCAGGCAGTGAACGCAGGAATCTGATCAGCAGCTACCTCCTTGATAGATACTTTGTTCGATTAACGGAGAGCAAGAAATCGCCCAATAACAATACCACAGATCTACTGCCGTCAAGTGGCGATCCCGCGTATTTGGTCAGGTCTAATGTAGATACGCACTCTTTACCTATGGTATATACGCAGATTTGCACTATCCCCGACGATAAGCCTTTCAGAAAATTCATTCTGATTAAATGAAACTAATGCTGCAACTGAAATAAGTTGCCATTATATAGCGCCGTTTGCTGTTTTCTAATGAGATTTTCATTTTACAACTTTCTACACCTATACTTTTGGATGTCATCACTCCACTCCAGAAATTCTAGCTTATTCAAGATTCTAGCTTAGATGTTGCCCAGTCCTGGTTTCAGTTGCAACTTAATTCTAGCTCAGACGTTGCTTAGTTCTAATTTTTTAACTAGTCTATTAACCCTCTTTGGTAGATCATCAGGAAACTATTTGCCTTTGTTGTGACACCCTCAAAACACAGACACTCGGCAGTTAGATAAATACAATACAAATTACTTATATAGGTAACTACAAATACTACAATGTGAATCAACCGACAATATTTCTCATTTCACGTCATGCAATTTGTTTTCAACAGACATGGCCGACTTGAAAAACGAAATCGGTCCAATCCGGCCGAATGTTTTCTGTATTATTATATGCACAGGTCTCGTCCCATCCATTCATCCAAGCCCAACGAAACGAGACGTCCAAAACAATTTATATCGTTTTTTTTTAAATGTTTGCGGAGTGTCGAGTCGTGAATAAGGCAGGGGGAATAGTGGAAGGCTGATAATTATTATGACGCCGAATAATGTTCATGGCAATTATTAGGTTTTTTTGTTGATGAAAGTAAATAATAAAAAAACGTGGCTTTCGTATTTTCTGATGGTTTTTTAAAATTACTAACATTATCATTATCAGTTGGTAAAACAGGAGATTAAATACGTATTTGCTGTTTTTGTAGGATATTTTTAGTTTTTAAAATAAAATGTTTGCTACCAAAATAAAATATATTTTTGTTCGACGGAATTATATTCTCTTATAGCAAATCACTCCCTCTGTAAGTTAGTTTCGTTGTATCTTGTCGAAAACGTTTGGAATTCGAAAATGTGGCAACTCCCAATGACACGAAGTAAGTAGGTAAGTTGATCTCGTAATTTGAAATATTTGGCGAGTGAAGCCGCAGGTAAAGGCAAATATTAAAAATTAATGTATAGTAAACAATATAAACCAAAAATGACAATTTATTTATCCTTTTCAGCAAATTTCTGAATGGAAAATTTAAGTGTTACATAGCAGGTATTATAGTGAGACAGTGATTTTTGGGGTCACTAGAAGCCGAAAGGTAAAAACTTTAGAAGCTCCAAAGCCTTGGGCGAGTTCTCCAGCCGGACACGTTCGTTTCAAGAATCGTCTATTGCAAAAAATTGTCCAAAATTTGTTTTCCGAATTTTTTTTACACCATGACAAAAATCTGAAAGAATTACATAAGACATTTTTTTGTCCATTATCCAGTGCAAGCGAATTTTCGAGGAAAAATAAGCAGGTAGGCTGGTATAATCAGAAATTCACTATGTTGTGCAAGATTCTGCGATGGGGATATTTATAAAATTATTGTAGTTAACGTTCAGCCAACGAGGATTGTTATAGCTAGATCGAATGTTTTGCTGTAAGTGCGAATATGTGAAAATGGTAGAATATTCAAATCAAATAAAAAGGAATGAAAGAGTAAGATAAAAATTCTCACTTTAAAATTTCGTGGCGTTTGTCGTTGATTCATCGATGCGCTAACACGTAGTGCGTTTCACTATCCATACAAATTAACAGGTATCGGATTTCTTTTGGATCAGACAGTTTCGTCTTTAGCATATGCAGGTATACATATTGCACTCAATGTGACTAAAAGTTCAAAATATTTTCATAAAAACAACGTACACAAGTTACATACACACACACATACATATGTGTATCAAAATATTATTTATACGTATTTTATGTAAACATCCTTTTTTTCTTTTATTTATTACCTGCAAAATTGAAAAGTGCCACTGTAATTTTAATTGACTATTGAAAGTACTTTTGTTTATATTATGCATGTGTTTTATGTGACATGTCATTTAAATTAAATAAATTCATCTTTTTTTATTGTTTTCAATTTTGAGAGATAGAAATATAGTTGCTTGTTAAAAATTTGTTTTTCAATAATAAAAAATCTTAGTAAATACATACGTCGTAGCTATTATAGTGGACCGTCTAAACATTCAACAACTTTTCAATATATTTTACAAAAATTTTTTCCGATTTTTTGAATTTTCTTATTTTCGTCAAATAAAAAATGCTGTTAGTATTCTAAATGGTGCAAAATGTAATTTTTGACCAATTATATTCATTCAAATGTGCATAATTTAATGTAAATTAGTTGCAAAATTTTATTGAAATAAGTACGGTCCTGACCTGTCCGAAGAAACCCGGTACCTACAAATTAAACATTCATACTAATGTATATGTACCTATGTATGTGTGTTACCTATATAATTTATAAGATAAACTTACTTGAAAATCTTGTTACTGGCCAGAGGGGCTGTACCCATCAACAATATAACAATTGGCCGCCCTCTTTGTCTTCAAGTCTTTCGTCTGCTCATATATTTTCTGTACGTTATTAAAATTTAAATATTTATAAATTATTTTTTGTATTATTTAACAACCACAACCAAACCATTCAATATGTATGTTTAGTAATAAAAATGTCGAAATTGTGGCGTTAAAGAGAGCCGAAAATTTTCGATTATTAAATTTATATTTAATTTAAATAGACGAATCGAGTCTCCCGAGTTCATCGTGGGTCCGATTGGGTCGGGAAGTTTAAATCATTTTTGTTGAAGAAAATTAATAAAATTTAAATTATCAAGTTTTTTTTTCTTGTTCTATTTATTTATTTTTTTTTATGGCTATCAGATTTTTTAATAGAATTTAACAGATTGTTGATAGGTACTAGAGAAATAGACTGGGTGCAACTATTTTTTTTAACCAAATGTAAACAAAAATTTTAATTTCAATTATTATTTAAAGGTTGCCTGATTAACTTTAGAAGGTTCAAAAAATTACAGTGTTTTTTATTTTAGTTCTTATTTTTTCTGTAAAATACCAAGGTATTCAAGAATTTTCGACTTGAAGAAGAGGGGTGTGCTAACAATAAGTATCCAAAACTTGGTATCTACTGTGCTATAATTAAAAATTTAAATTTTCACGAAATTCTCTAGCTATCGTAAGAAATAAAATTCAAAGGGAAATATGAAACCATTTTCGCCCATAAAATCGATCTTTAAGTGCAATTTAAAAAAACGTTTTCCGTCGTTTAATTAACAGTAGACTACGAAATTACATTGCCTGACAGTAAGTTGGATTTAGGCCATCTATATTCATTTTTTTCCCTTTAATAAGAACAGCTGCCCTCAGCGACTCTGGGACATCGAATTTTAAATAATTCTTGATAATTTTCGGTAGCTTCGTGCATATTGATTGTTAATAATAAGGTAGAAACATGTTGTTGATGGAAGTTGTAGTAGTCGATTCGGGTAAAGCGGGTTCTGCACGATGCTACGAACGTTCCTTCCAACGTTCGATCGAACGTTTGAGGCAATTAAGTTCGATAGTTGATGCGACGAATGTATCTGCTACACGGTGAATCGAATGTTTGATCCAATACGAATGATGATGTGTTGGTACTCAGTCGACAACGCTGTTATCTGTCTGATGTTATCTCTAATGTTATACACTGATGTTGTCTCTCTTCACATGAACGAGTCGTGCGCAACCAACGAACGCAACCAACATTGACCTTCAAACGTTCGAAGCATCCCTTTGACTCGGTGCAAGAATACCGACATCGAACGGGACACGACCAAATGCGAACGTTTGACGCTCGACATTGGACACTCGTAGGTTCGAACAACGGCTACACGATGCTATGAACCATCCAACGTCGAATGTTGGAAGGTGTTCGTAGCATCGTGTAGCAGCGGCATAAGTCTGCTAATCACGGTTTATTCCAAATCATTGTTTTAAATCGTGTCTCAAATTGTGGCGACGACACATAGATACACATAGAAGCGCAGCAGAAAACTCTGGAAACAACGCGTATAGCAACAACAAAACAACACACACGTACAACGTAATAAAATTCCGTTAACCGTACCTACAAATACAACATACACCCATTCAACACTGCAACGACAAATATACACATATACTCGCTAAACAACCGAATATTCCAGAATCAGAACCTTCCAGCAACGTACATGCATATAACATCAACAATATACATTCATTCAATACTACGACGACAATACGCATACACACACACACACACACACAACCAATCGAACTTTCCAGCAAAGATACACAATACCACAACAACCCCCGTACGTCATACGAATATTCTAGCATTGGAACTTTCTAGTAAACCACGCATCTTGCTATAAATATACCAGTGCAGTGCCAGTGGAGTCAGTCAGTGGACAACCGTCTATGCGAACGCATCAACAAGGAGTTTAATTGAACACGCTGTACCTCTTCCATACCTATTCCCATAAAATCACTAAAACTATACGCTTAATTCTATGGAAAATTGCTCAGTTCAAACGACTGCTTGTACACAAACGCCAAACAAAAAATTACTAAAAAAACCAGCAGCCTAAGACTTGTTATAAATTCTTCCCCCTCCTAAGGTTAAATGGGATTTCCTTCATCCAGTATTCAACTCCTTCCTAAGTTTAGACAGGGTTTTTTTTTTGATCCAGAATTCCAGTACTATATTTTAACTCTGAGAAGATAGGCTTTGACCATTTTTGCTTTCAGTAAATCCATTGATACTTAAAATATTGATTCTTGCTTCAATTCTTCCACGGTGTTATCCAACTTGTCCAAGTCGATTAAATTGTTCATAAATTGAAAAAATACGTGGATAAAACGCACAGGCGCACAAGTATGAATGCATATAATTATCGGTGGAATTTTTTATATGTATTTACATTATTATAGAGGTGAATACTGCACGGAGATGTTTGTGTGTATTGCACACAGATACACCAGGTAACCAATACATTAAGGAGAGTGCATTATTTTTAAACATAAATAATTTAAATATCTTATTACCCGTAACATGCATTTCATTCAAAATAACATTTGATATTGAATTTATATAAACAAATTACACAACAACGTATAAATATTTCGATAAATATTGTAAATATATTGGGTATATTTAAATAATATGGTACTGTTCAAATTATTTCGGCAACTTCGAGTAAAAGGGAAGAGTCTAGTTTGGTCAATTAAACAAATTTGACTTAATCTACAAAAATGTTACCAAAGAATATTTTAATAAATTTTTAAACGTAAATTGTAACAGTTCTTGAGTTACGGCTTTGAACTAGACGTTAGAATTTCGAAATATGATTCTTTAAGGGGGACCACTAGTGTGACATTTTTAAAAAATTGTAAAATTTTTTTTACATGCTTAAAATTTCAAGTGTATATCTCAAATAGTTTTTGAGTTACAGCCATCTGAAGAGCAGATTCTGATTTTCATTGTTAACTTTGAGAAATGTATGAAAGTTGATAGTTCGGAAGTTTCTGGACGTGGCTACCAGTCACATGTTGTGGAGCAGCTAGACCCTAGCGCATTTAAACGACTCATCTAGTTCTACTATGACCGTTATAGTGAGTACATCATAAATAATATTAGTAAAAATTTTTAGTGATTGAAACTAAAAGGTAAGGTAGAGAAAAACTACATTTTTCAAATTTGCTGCAGTTATAACTCGAAGACAAATCATCCAATCGATTTGATTCTTATTGCAACTTATTTTATAAATATTTCTTCGTGCCATGAATCTCCAGTTTTCCGATCGAATAAAAAATGTAATTTTTGCAGGCCAAAAGTCATCAACTTTTCGCGCAAAATTTGAAACTTTTTTTTAAAAACTCCGCCATTTTGTTAAATTTCAACTTTTTTTTTCGATTGTGGTTCACGGCACGAACAGTACCTTCTAGTTTAATAGGCTTTTTGGTTTATTTTTTTTATTTCAGGCACTGTGAAGGTCGCTATCACTACAGTAGTGGGGGGACATTTTTTTTGGAGCCTTGGGAGATCGCGAATAACTGACTGAATTTTCAACTTTTTGGTCCAAAAATTTTATCATGAATTTATTAGATATCACCGAATATATCCTTAAAATATTAAAACATTCCATACAGTAGTTTTTTTTAAAAAAAATCCCAAAAATCACCTTTTTTCAGACGATAACACTAGGGGTCCCCCTTAATCATTACTCTCGAAATTATTTGCGATTACACAAAAAACGGTACTTTTAATTTTTGACGTTTGATATCTCCGAAAATAATGATATAAAAATTAGAAGGAGGATTTCAGAAAGCTCAAACTATCATCCTCTTTTTATAAAAATATTAGTAAAAAAAATTAAATTGCCTCGTTTTTAAACAAAAAAAAAACACCAGGCAAATCCATCAGGATTAATGGGATTATTCAGTTGCCAATGTTTCTTTCTATTTTCAAGTGCCCGTAAAACATATACAATTTGTTAAATTGTTTAGATTCTTTTTCTAGATTCTCGTAATAAAGTAAAATCTTTTTTTTTTTTTAATTTAATATTTTTGACTCAAAAAAAGTCTTTTGTTCGTTTAAAAAAATTAAATTTTGGATTCCAAATCCCGATTAATTTTGTTCAGCGATTACTTCACTTAGTTCCAAATATATATCATAAACAGATATTTAACTATATTAAAAGTTTCTTAAGAACTGCCTTCCAAAATATTACCTAATTTTTAACTGTCTAAATTAACACGTTTCTCCTATTAATTTATGGCGTAAGATTCTTGGAGAGTACTGTATAAATGTGATGATACGTGTGAGTATATTTAATGTTAATTTCTAAACGCTTGATTGTAAAATAATACAATGATTTAGATTTTTTTAAAATACTTCAATGATGTTTTATTATGTTCGTGCTAAAGTATTTATATTTAAATACGAATAAATAAGTATTTTGTCTTTTAACGCGGAAAAAAAGGAAATACCTATACCTCTATATTTTAAAAGAGGCTTAGATTCTAATTTACCATCATAAAGATCAATTCACACTTTCTACATTGTAGTGTGTTTCAAGGTGTGTGTTAAAGCTATTTTTCATTACTTTCTGGTAAAAAATTAGTAGGTACGATCTAAGCAGATTGAAAGCGATTTTTCATTTATATCTCGACAACAAATTTGAAATCATATTTAAAATTTGCAGAAAAAAAATTACAACATGGACTTTATACTTACAACGGGGAGATTTTTAGGGGCGGAAAATTTTTAAAATTGGGCGGAAAAATTAGTAATTGACGTTTTTTTTGCTCGCCACTTATTTTTTTAAGAGAAAGTTCGAAAAAAAAGTAGGAAAAATTAAGAATTCCTTCTTTTCAAACCAAAGGTAGGGCGGCCTGGGGGCGGACTCAGGGTTAATCCGGCCCTGTCTTACATCGATATTTCATTAGTGTAATCGGTGCTTTAGCTATAAACAAATTAACTAAATTAAATCTCCACATTGACAATAAATTCTGATCTCTGTGTGATCTGATCTAAATGCTGGCTGATCAAATTACCTCGATAATATTAACTACAATTAAATAAAAATCAAATATCACTACATATTTTTACTTTACTATTTTTGTACTTAATATATAAGTGTTATGTAAATACATGCGCAGAACGCTGGACAAATGCAAAACAAATCAACATTTCTTTTTTTCTGTGGCAAATAATATAGAATAACTCCGATTGGATACAATTACGGAAACATGTTTTACAACGGAAATCTAACGTGCTGTAACTCTAATGAAACTAAATATTTTAAGTATTCATGAGTAAATAAATAAAAGAAATTGGAATTAAATTCAAAATATAATTCACTTTTAATCCGATGCTATGGGAAGTTTGGCTAATATGTCATCATGGTTATAAAATAGTCTTCCTATGGGTTTCTTTCCCGTACAACTTATTGGAAAATTTTTTCACATTTGACCGAATATAGACATAAAAGTTGCACACCCATAATTATGTAAACATGTCAAGCTGAGTGAAAAATTGTTGAACATGCTATTAGAATCTTCCGCTTATCTGGGCATGCATGATATAACATTGCAATCCTCAATGGAAAATATAAATCCTTAAACACACAAGTATAATTATTAAAATAAATTATGACTTAAGAAATTTATCTAAAGCAATATAAATTTATAAAACTATTAAATAGGATAAAATACTTAGATTATAAAATATTTCACACATTTATAAATAAATACAGTCAACGACAAAAGATTTGGTCGAATTTCGTCGAACAAATTTCGTTTTAATAAAGTACACCTCAATGAGAATTCAATAGAATATTATTATGTTAAATACTCAGAGATGAGTATACATTAACATAATATGTTCCCTAGAGAGAGTGTATACTGTATGCATTAAAATGCAAAGCTATGACTCCATTTTACTAAACCACGGTTGTAATCATAGAGCTGTATTTATAAACATTAAGCTACATCCTCCACCATTATAATCACCCCAAAGGCAGTTTTACTTTATATGTTTTTGTGAATTAATTTCACAAATAAACTTTAAATAATTAAAAGAAAACATTGTTTTAAAATATTTTTTCATAAAATGGTTAACTATGCTATCAAAAATTGCAGAAATAATTTAAGAAGTAAGTAGAATGTGATGTTTTGAGGTGTGTACTTAACTATCCAAAATTTAATTTTATTTATTAACATATAAGAGTTATGTAAAATAAATTATTTATTTTTTAAGGTATTTTTTGTGTTCAATGTTCAATTGTCAATTTTATTAATACCGACTTGGTTTGACCGTTATTAAACTCAGCTCATCAGTTATTTTTTTGGCTCCAATTTCTTAGTCTATTTGTAATGTACTGGCATAAGATTGCCGTGAAAATGTAAATTTTCTAATTGTAAAAATTTTAATTAATTGGAAAATAGTTTGCCTTGTAAAATATAAAAGTTAAAAATGATTTCTATTGATTTGGTTTTCCTAGCAACTAAAATAATAAAATAAGAGTCAGTCTAATACTGACATTCGAAGCAGATATTTGGTTTTTTATTTCGAGAAGATATTTGGAGTCAGTTACACAATATAGTAACACCAAGCATTCTCTCTACACTATTTTGTCCTCAATGGTATCTTATTTCTTACGGCTAAGTCGATATAATTTTGTTGAGTCGTGTATTTGGTGCTATATTTAGTTAACGTTGCGTTAAATGATTCCTTGATTTTCTACATGCAAAGTATATTATGCTCACAACAGCAACAAGATTACGACTGTTTAGACTCATAAATAAATGGCCTATCTAAGAAATACACATATTATTTTTTACTTTAGAGAAAAAATGCCATCATTTTTACTATCCACTGCTGAACGGGACATTTAAATCGAATTCTCGGTTCTCTATATGTGTTATGTATGCGTTACTTTTGCATAATTCTTATCAAAGCTTAAATGTAAGTATTTTTCATCTAACTTTCGAATTATATTTCTAAATACTAGTAGGGAGTTTTTGTTTATTATAGTCCAAGAGCTCAATCTACAAAAAGTTCACCAAGTGTGTGTTGGACACGCATTGAGTGGTTAAATTATACAAAATAAATAAAAAAAAAATGTATCTGAATGTTCTATATTATTATTTTATCCCAAAAGCTTTGAAAAACTCAAGCGGCTGAAGAACTCTGGCTTAATAGTGTCCGATCGTCAATTGCAATGTAAGGGTATAGCTTGAAAGGAAAATCACAGCACTATGTTTACGGGAAAATGTAAATATTGCACTTAAATTACCTTTTTATCAACAGACCTAATTTTTTTTCAAGTTATTAATTTAAAAGAGGAAATTGCACTTAATAACGTTACCGTGTACACTAAATATTTTTAATGCGCCGAAAAGTCGTGATTTTGATGCTAGGAATATGACATTTGAAGCTGCTTACAGATTTTATGATTTTTGCCAAACCAGAGTAGTCAAGACACTGCAAAAAAAGCACACGTCAGGAAATTTAGTCAGGACTTGATTTATGATCGAGTAAGGTAACGGGCCTAGTTTCTGACCTTTTAAGAGTGACGACTGAGGTTAAACGACAGTAATAAATATAAGTTTAAACTTAAGAGACAATTAATAATTTTATCAACTAGTTTATGGCTTTCAAAATAAAGTCATACAAGTAAAATAATTATTTGAATTTAATTAATAATTTTTTATTACTCATGCCGGAGAAGTACTAACTTGGCGCACATATTTCTGTACGCAAAATGGCTGTTTGCCAACTGTACTCTTCCCGCATACTTTTTTGCGTGTCGAAAGTAACTTTCCACACGCAAATTGACTATAAAACACGCAAAATTTAATCAAAACACGCAAAGCCGCCTCTTAATTTTTCATTTAATAATTATTTCATAATTATTTCTATAGAAACCACCAACAAAGTAATTTAAACGATAATTAATTCAGAAAAAAAAAGATGAACACTCAAAAATATTATTTTAAAAAGTAATATAAATGTCAAAAATAATGATAATAATAGAAAAAAGTATGTGAAATTCGTAATAAAAAATAGTATGTGCAACTCGTGCGGGATTGTCGATTGCCCTACTCAAGCGAATGAGCGCACTCACTACGTTCGTGCGCTCAACTTCGCTTTCGTGGGCAATCGACAATTTCCCGCACTTATTGCACAATATACTATAAATTAATGTTTTAAAAATTGACAAAAAGGACGCAGTTTCTGACCTTCAAAATTTCTCATGTGACAGTTTTTGATCCTGACAGTGGCCTAGTTTCTGATCCTTAAATTTAAAAATACAGTTTTTTAAAATTTAATTTATAAATAATTTTTTATTGATAAAAATGAATGTTTAATGTTATATACGTTATGAAAAATAACAAAAACTAATCGAAGATAACTATAAATAACAAAATAACTAACAAAAACTGGTTAGAATTTAATTGGGCCATACCACTTTAGAAGTGAGCCTAGTAATTGACCCTCATATTTCAGTAATAAAAATCATTCTAAGGTATTTTATAAATATTTTAAAATAAATTTTAAACAAATATTAACCTGCTCATATATTTTTAATTAAGTTTTCATACTTACATGATGAATATTGCACAGATCAAAATGAGTACTTTGTAACATAAACTGTTAGGAAACTACCAAAAAAATAGTTTTTACACACATTTTAAACTTAAAAAATTTTTTTTATTTAGTTAATATATTCTAAACTTTTTAAATTGCTGTTCATTAGACACAGAATAGATTACTTTAAATTAAGAATTTATTTTTTTTTTCTTATTTAAAATATAGTTTTTTTATTAATTTATAACAAAGTTGAAAAGTTCAGAAACTGGGCCAGGGTCAATTACCGGGTCTTTTACCTTATAATAGAAATGTAACTCGCACAGATTATATAAAAAAGTTTAAATACCACTGATAATGAAATCTTTGTAATAACAAAACATACTGCATATAAAATATGAAATTTTTCAACAAAAAAATGCTTAGGTAAATATAATACAGTCAAATTAATTGATTTTCAAAAAAAAGTAGATAAGCTTCAAAAACTCAACATTTTTGACGAGCTGGCATCGCGGACCGCACTTTGGAAACCTCTGATATACAGAATTGTAACTATAATTGTAAACGAGCTGGCAAAACGATTCAAAACTGGCGCTAATTTCAAGATTAGCTTATGAAATTACGACATCATTTGGCACTTATATGAAGCATAGAATAATTTTGAAATAAATCCACAAACGATTTCTGCACATACGAATAACTCTTTCTACCAATCTCCATTTATTACAAACAGTAACAGCTACGCAAGCAATTCACATAATACCGATAATTTACTTTTATATACAAGGTGAGCAATAAATTTTATTAAAAATAAATATGCATCTCTTTATATACTCACTCAATTATGGACCCATATGCTGTGGCCATATGTTCAATAAAATTTCAGCATTACGATAATTTTAACGAACAAAACTCACTCTGTTCACTACCGATATGTGCTCGGCGATTTTAAATGTAGTAATTATTAAATTGTCAACGATAAATTATTTTTTATGATCTGCATTAATTTATACGTGTGCACGAATAAATGTACTTAATACCTGGTGAACAAATATGTGAAATTATCAGGAAATGTGTACTGTTGAAAGTTATGGGCCCATAATTCACATATTAAATATTATTATAACTGCAAGTTTATCATCATTTACAAGTAGTTAAAGCAACGGAACACAGATGGATTCAAAAATTTTATGAATTTTAAATATAATATATTTATAGCCGTGTTTTTCAGTTAAAAATGATCCAAAAATGATCCAAAAATGATCTCAAAGAAAAGCAGTTTAAGCTGTGTACTTTTAAATGCAGGGATTAAAATTATTTTTTTTGTGGATAGTATATTTTTATAACGATAATTGCCGACAAAACAAATTGAAACGTTTTATTTTGATCTTAAAGTTGTGTGACCTTAAGTTCCAGAAAAATTATTTTTGAAAAGTGTGTGCCATAGTTTTTTAGAATATACTTTCAGTTTTGATTAATTGATTTAAAAGCCCTTCTACGATCGTTACTTCAGGAGATATTTTTATAAATTTGACCACTTATACTCTCGAAAATAATGACGTTACAACAACTGGAACCAGAATTTTAGAAAGCCCAAACTATCCTTTTTAGGATAAAATTACAGGTTTTATGAAAAAAATTTCTAACAATTTGTAAAATCGATTTAAAAATGTGTTTTAAAAAAAAATATTTTTATCAACATAAATAATAACTCAGGAGATGCGGAGTTATTTCTAGGTTTCTTTAAATTCAAAGTAATCCTAAAATGTGTGCAATTTGCCAATTTGCTTTGAGTTTTTTTTCAAGAATCGCCGTTTAGCTTTAGTAATCTTTGACGATTTCTGTTCCAGTTATTTCACATTTCATGAAGATGAACTTTCTAAAATTCTGCTTCCAAGAACGCGCTAAGCAACTCACAATTTATTCAAAAAATTTGTGATCTTTGTACATAATTTTAAAGTCAACAGCAATTTTCTTTTTGTTCAACTAATTTTGTAAAAAACTATTACCCTACAGTGAAAAAATAATTTGAATTTCAACATCAAATATACAGTTTTAAAGTCAATGTGTTTTCAAGAATCGCCGTTTAGCTTTAGTCATCTTTGACGATTTCTGTTCCAATTATTTCACATTTCATGAAGATGAGCTTTCTAAAATTCTGCTTCCAAGAACGCGCTAAGGAATTCACAATTTATTCAAAAAATTTCTGATCTTTGTACATAATTTTAAAGTCAACAGCAATTTTCTTTCTGTGCAACTAATTTTGTAAAAAACTATTCCCCTACAGTGAAAAAATAATTTGAAATTCAACATCAAATATACAGTTTTAAAGTTAATGTTGGATCATTTTTAACTAAGATACTACAGTCTCTTGAAAAATGGTAAAAATTTCCAAAATTTTTAGCGTTCCACTATAATAGGTACCACAGTCCAACGATTTTAAAATAAAATAGTTTCCTTCATTCGCGCAGGTGGCGTGGAAATCAATTCACTGATCGGCGATTCAGAAGACACATGCGTACTAATTCACATTTCTCACTTGATTTTCCGTCGAATTTAAAACTGCGTCTTCTTTAAAAGCTACATCTTTTAAATTTTTTCCCTCTGTCTCATCCAAACCTAAATTATCTTCCAAACATTACATATTATATCTGATTACACGGAGAGAAAATTCATATAAAAATTACTGTGCTCAGCACTACAATCGACGTGTAAAAGGCGAACATATTCAATTTTGTACGGTAAAAATATAAAAATTATAATTAATCATAGAAAATTTAAAGGATAGAATATTGTTTCCGTAATATTAGCTCCGTAAAATTTGTAAAACAGCACAGTAAAAAGTTCCATTGCCGACAAAAAAATATTTTTTAATTGTTTTTCTTACAAAAATTACCATGCTGTATTATAATATTTGAAATGCTATCTGCTAATAATAGAAAGAAAAAGAGAGAAAGAAGGTTGTGTGTGTTGTGAACGCTGTTGAAATGTACCTCACTCATAGCAAGTCACACAGCCAACCATAGGTTTAGACGACCAAATTGGTCGGACGGGTCGGACCAAGCACCTTGATCCATTAGACTATCTTACAAGCAGCAAGCAGTCAGTATTCATTACACTGTGTTAGAGGACGGGGATGTCACCGTTTAATTAATCATTTTGTTACTTCACTATCTTTAGTATTAGAATATATTGTTGGCAATCATTGTTGTATGCATCATAAAGTTCTTACAGGTTCGAAGTTTTTACAGGTACCGCCCAAGCAACATAAGGTTGCGGGTCAGATGCGCAAATGAAAGAGTATGACAACAAGAATTAAACTATAACATATATGCATAAGAATGTAATAAGAGTTGTGTTAGCACATTAAATTTTACCATGCTAGCACATATTTTTTTATTTTGGTCGTCGATCGCGCACGCATTATAAGAGAGCATGGTAATTTTTCTGAAATTTTATCTAAAAAATTATATGATTTTTCTCTCCGTGTTGAAAACGTTATAACTTCTTGATCCCCCAGTACTTCTTTCGCAAACCGAGAGGTATAAGGGTAATTTTTCATTCCTTCGCAAAGCAATAATAAGACTAATGATTACATTACCGAACATATATTTCTACATAGTCAAATGTTGTAAGTAAGTACAGTCGTACATACTCCATTCTACAACTTCAACAGACAGACAGACAGACACAAAATTGTCCTTATACACCGCAAGCAAACGTGTGTGTACCTAAAGGTGCGACATCTATACATATTTATTACCTATCGAAAGGTATCTCTCGCTAGATTCATGTTTGAATAACACTCGTGTGGTAATATTAGAGATAAAACAGCGATGTATGTTCGTTCAACGTTTCGACGAAAAAATGTTTTAATTATTGGAGGATTTTAATGATAATGAGTTGATATTTATATTATTAATATATTAATATATCTGTGTTGGTTATCGTATGTGTCTATCTTAAATATAGTCATTAAAGTGACAAATATCGAGACAAGCTGATTAGTGATGTACGCAATTAGTGATGGTTATGAATACAAATTAATCATTACGTAATCTCCCCCACCATCAATTTGTTTTTATTGATTCGAAACAAAAAAAATACAAATTATATATGAAAATTATTGTTGGCTCTTTTAAACCATCGTGGTCCGTGAACCAAGCAGGTATTTAAAAAGGTTTAGAGAAAAATTGAGAAAAATCGAAGACAAATTCTGGATGGTGGTTCTGGGCCAGTTCTGGGAAGACAAAAAAGAAAGAAAACACTTTGTTGAGCACTAGAGAAATATTTAAAAGCCATTCCTTAATCTCAAATAGAATTATTGTCTCTTTAGAATCAATTCCCCCATTAGTTGGTCGTGTAGTATGAAATGTCGTTTTCCGACCACTTGGTCTACTAGGTAATTCAAATACCTAAATGTCGACATTTTCTTAAGCATTAGGGAAATGTTTAACAGCCATTCTTTAATTTCAAATATAATTTTTGAATCCTGGAATTATTTCCGCCGATAGTTTAATTAATATTTGGTCGTGTAATATGAAATGTCGTTTTCCGACCACCTAGTCTACCATATAAGTCAGATAAATATCAATACTTTCTTAACCATTAGAGGAAAATTTAAAAGCCATTCTTTAATCTCAAATAGAATTATTGTATCCTGGAATCATTTCCACCCTTAGTTGGTACAAAATTAGGTGGTGTAATATGAAATGTCGTTTTCCGACCACTTCGTCTACCATTCTGATAAATATCGACATTTTCTTAAGCATTAGAGAATTGTCTAGAAGCCATTCTTTAATCTTAAATAGAATTATTGCATCCAGGAACCATTTCCGCCATTACATCAATTTTTTGGTCAAAAAATTGACTTACTTGTACTCGACGCGCAACCCAGTCCTCAACTTTCAGTCTTGTCTTCTTCAACTACACACATCCGACGTCACAAAATTAACACTTGCGGTCCTCGGTAAGTAATATACTATTTTTTTCAATTGTATAAATCACACTCTTCCAAAAGTGTGCATCAAATATTTCATTTTTAGCGAATCCAAATGTGTGATTCGCATAGCTATATGTACATGATAATGTGTATACCCATGCATATATTTTATAAAATAAATTAGCTGTTAATTTAAAATAACGGAACGCAAGTATCATAAATTATAATATAAATACATACACATCCAAATAATTTTTGGTGAAAAAAAACCAAACCAATAGTTAGTTACTTATTCATGATCTGTTTGATTCGTATGGCTACGAAAGAAACAAAGAGTTATTAAACGAGCCAAACCAACTTCTGCTGAGCACGTTCACTCACTAACATCATTGGAAGTGCCAGTGATGCCAATGGATGAAGTCACTATATCTCTGTTTTAACCAAAATTAAATAGTATGTATATATACGTTTAGTGAAATTTCTAAATATTTTAAAATTAATAATTTTTAATTATAGTTTTGAATTTTTTTCACAGTTAATTATTTTTATTAATAAATTACGAAAAAAAAAAAATTATAAAGTTATTTAGAATCAACAACAGGATGTTTACGTAAGTCAGTAAAAATATAGGATGTTTCAAAAACGACTGTTAAAATATTTCATAAGTTGTGTAAATGATATTTTAATAATAAATAATTGTTAAAATTATTATAAACGTGTAAGGGTATTCGGATACAAAATTTCTAAATTCATTTATCCCATCTAGTGTCCTCAATATTCCACAATTTAGTAAATAAAAAATTATGTGAGCTTAACAATTTGCCTTTACTTAATTAGAATAATTATTTCATTTTCGGCTATCAACGAACTACAAAATTCAAAAATGTATATAATACATGTCTCCAGTAGTACCTAACGAATATTTAGTTGGTGGCACTTAATCATTATTCTAAGAAACAAGTTCTTTCCTTCCAAAAAATGATTTCTTTAAATACTACCAAAAAAAAATATTTCTTTACTTGAAAGTACAAATATTTTTTTTTTTTTTGGTTATTTATTTATTAAAAAAAAAGGATTATTTTTTTGACAATATTGAAAAAATCGTTGTTTTTTAGTTAAAAAAATTTTCTTTCTTTAAATTTATTTTTTGACAATATTGAAAAAATCATTGTTTTAAGTTAAAGAAATTTTTTTCTTTCTTTAAATTTGCATTTCTTAGGAAGTTGTTGAACGTGGCAGTTTTTGGATTAGTAAATGAGTTTACCAAATACTCTTAACATCAAAATGTATCTAAAAATATTGAAAGTAATAATAAACAAATACTTTACTTTGCAAAATACCACTTTTATTTTTGAAACCGTGACAATATTGTTTCGAAACGTTAGTTCATTTTCAAACAGAATGTTTCTGTTTCTCGGAAACTAGTTGAAATAGAATAATAGTTTACAGACCTTTTTTATGTAATTTTTTCTTCTCTTTTAAATGGTGTAAAAAAATTTCGCAAAAATTTTTGAATAAGTGGAAATTTTGGCAAAAACCAAATGTTTTACAAGAACAAAAACCATGTTCCTGGCATCCTACTTGTCTGGCTGACGAACTCATCCAAGGGTTTAGGACTTCCAATGTTTTCACCAAATTTCGTAAGAATTGGATACTTCGTTCGAGAGTTACCGCGCGGACATATGTATATATATATATATATATATATATATATATATATATATATATATATATATATATATATATATATATATATATATATATATATATATATATAAATTTTAGTGAATATTATTTTCGGTTCCTAGGTACCTCAAAACAAATTTCTACTATAGTCGCGTCATGACAGTGGCTGTAATAGCTGAATTCCATACTGGAAATTCGCTAAAAGTGGCTATGAAAGTGTTGGTGTTATAATTTTAGTGGTTGAAGCCTTTGAGCACGTGCGCCAAATGTTCTTAGGTAAGGACTATGGCGAGAAGTTTAATTGAGAAGCTAGATTAATTCACAAAAATAGACTTAACATTCAAACTCGGGTATAATTTCCAAACAAAACACTCTGTATAATAGACTGTTAGGGAAATTTTTAACCATAAAATCTACAAAATAGATAATAGTGTATACCCATATACGTACATTTGACTACCGGACTTACAATCAGCGGTTCTCGTACCACAAAATGCAATATGGAAATTGTTTCCAAACCGAAAGTATTAGACTTACATACATATTTATAATAATAATAATAAGATATATAAAACTATTGCAAAACGATTCAAATATACACCGATATATTTACTGAATATAGTGTTGAACAATTGTTATATTATATGTCCACCAATACCATGGTAATATTGTTGACAGTGGCGGTACTTTAACAATCGTAAAGTGTTGCACTGGTTTGGTGGTGGTAACATGACATTACACGTGTTTCTTATAACAACCTCGCGTTATTATATTATTGTGTATGGTAAACGCAAACACGTACGTATCTACACCTAAATGCTTAGCCGTACAGCCGCAACCGAAGCCGTGGCTGCGAAAACAAACAATTCTAATAAATAAGTCAGTAATTCAATATAGTTTTGTTTGGTATATCTGTATATAATAATCATATATCAAAACCACCCTAGGTTTTTTTTCTCTCCCATATTATAACAAAATATCATGATATATCATCTCTTTATAAACGGAGTATATGGTTTAGTAGCGGGCAGCACGTTTTCACTCGATTTATATGATGTATACAGGGTGTTCCAAGATATAGTTAGAAAATATTCCGAATATATTTTCATTTAAACTTGTAATTTCATTATTTGACTTTAAATTTTTTCTGAATATATTTTCATTTAAACTATTTAATGATGTATTTAATGCAATTTCATTATTTGACTTTATTTGGCTATAAACCTTATTAATTAACCTGGTCTTAAACCGATTAAGACCAGCAAAAAACCAAACAGAATTTTTTAACCAATCTTCAACATGTCGACCGGTTTCGGTGTCTCAAAACACCATTATCAAGACAAGAATATAAAAATCAATAAAAATAAAAATAAAAAATGAAAAAATTTAAAAACTTTTTTCATAAACAAAAGAAACTAAAAACCTTTTAGTTTGGATCAGAACCAATTAAATCAAACAATGTCAAATATAGCAACTCGTTGGTTGCAAAAAAGGAAATACGTACATCACTAAAAATGATATACGAAAACGGAAATGTGAAACAACAAAAAAATATCTGAAGACCAAACTTGCAATAGAGAACAGAAAAAGTAAAAGAAGAAACGAGAAATCATATTTAGAAAAAAACATCTGTAAAAGCCACAAATCGCCTAGTGAATCACCTATTCAAATTAGTTCCATTGACTTTCGTCTAAATTCATTGTCAGAAAACATGTTGATAAATCCATTTTGAAAAATTTTTTTATAGGAAGAAAGGCAAAAAAGTGTCTCATGTCACAATTGTGACACTCCAAATTGATTCGTCAAATATCGAACATTTGTTCATCAAATATCGGACAACATTTGTAAGAAAAAAAAATCAAGAAACTGCGACAACCAGATAGTTAGCTGGTGATATTAAAAAAACGAAGTTTCTTTAAGAATGATCATTTACGTAGTTTGTCCGAAAAGTGCCAGTTAAATAGTAAATGTCTACGAAATCAGTAAAATAATTTCCGGGCTCGTTGCGTATACCATCGATTTTCTCCAATTATGAACCATTTAAAAACATCCTGTATCAATTGCTCCTTGTTATATATTTCTTGTATTATCTTCTTGAAACGAACGAAATAAATGTTTTTATATGTTAAGTTATAGAATTAAAGTTACAAATCAACTTTTTGCTCAGCTACAATATATTTAATAAGTATGTGTGTATAGATACTTCTCGGTTTTGTTGGTTAGTATAATATGTAAAATATGAATAATATAATTTGTAATATTAAATCTTAAGTCTTGCAGAAAGTAAGTATATGAATCTCTTAACTTCATAACTACTTCGTAAGAACGAAAATTATTTGTCACTGATTAAACGCAAAACTTCTGTTGGAGTGAAGTAGGTACAGAAAGCCATATTTTAACAACCATCACCAAACACAAGTAATAATAATCTGAAATTTAAATTTGAAATATAATATTTTAATTAACTTTAAAATTTATATTTATTTTCGTTTGTGATGAAAGTTAGATGTGATATTTATAATCTATATGAAACATTAAAACAATTAAGAATATTAACAGAAAATATATTTACATTTATTATAACTCAGAAATGTATACTTTTTCACAAACTACAAGAAAAGTCTATGAAATCAAACACATATAGAGCCGGGTATTGAAAGATTCAACTTAACTCTATGCCTTGACATGTAAAAACTGTTGAAAACTAAATTTGAAAGAATCAAAAATTATAAAAATATCTTCTCTCAGTGAGGTAGAAATGTGTCAATTTTAGCAAGGAATCGGTAAAAAAATGATTTTGTAAAGACTAAATTATTTGCACATTAAAAATTTCTTTGGTGAGTATTATGTCGCTCAGTTTTCTATTACATCATCAAACATTTTGCAAGCTTCATTTCTACCATAAAAATACTAACTTGTAAAATATTTTTATCGAATATATTTATTTCAACCTCTTGAATCGTAAGTTCGCATTTACATAGCAAATAATTTTCTACTTAAGCAGCATTTACCATTCTACTTTCTGGTTACTATAGGTACAAAAAATAACAGGTTATCAAAATTTACTTAGCTACTTCTAGGAACGTAAGTAATCGCTCGTCGTCAAATAGTAAATAGATTTTTCTATGATAATATTTTTTTTTAAATGCCTACTATTTATTAATTTTGCTTCCGAGACTACTAAAGTAGCGGAAGCATTGTGATCACTTTTGAAAAATAAAAAATTTTTTCCCTCCAAAATAAAATTTTTTACGCACATTTTACGTTTTAGAGCCTCCTGAACAATTTTGGTTTGGTGTCTGTCTGTCTGTCTGTGTGTCGCCAATTTGAACCAAATGGCATAACTTCTGAACTATTCGATTGATTTTAATGAAGTTTCCAGAAATTATGCAGTTTGGTTCCTAGATGGTCCCTTATGAATTTAATCGAAATCGGAGGAACGGTAGCAACGCCGCTAAATGTCATTTCAAAATTGCACCAAGTGGCATAACTTCTGAACTATTCAATTCTTTTTTATGAAATTTTCAGAAATTATCTAGTCTGGTTCCTGAAATCCCATTAAATGTCAATATCTTATTTACTGTTAGTCCCATTTCGCTCAAATTTTTAGTGTATTTTGGAGGTTAGTTTCCAAAATATTTTTGCTATTATTTTATAATTTTGCCTTTAAATATTTTGAGTTACAACAATTTTTTATGAAGTTAAAGGCGAAAATATAATTTCACGGTATATATATTTGGTAGAATACTCTTTTAAAGTCTTTTCAAGTACGAATTTTTCCGATTGAAAAAATAACTTACTAATACTTGACCCATAAGTTTATTTTTGTCTAGTCATAGATGTTTAAGAATCCTCGTCTATCAGCCTCGAATTTTCAAAGTGCATCTATGGCCACAAAAGTATTACCTAATACAGTTCTCGATCAGTAATATACTAATTTCTTAAAAAGACATAATAAAATTTTGTGCAAACAGCGTCAAAATAAATTGACATATCTGCCCATCTTAAGCGTTTGTACCTAATCGAACTTTTCGTATCATTTCCCGGCAAAAGTTCATTTATAATAATAATACCTATATAAAAAATAGCCTATTTTGATTACAATCAATTCTTTGTCTCATTCATGCTTTGTTGTTAAAACAACAGGAAATTAACCGGAAACCCGGAGTCTGCATTCTGATATTATTTCATAAAAGGAATTCTAATTAACTTTTTTTTTCTAATTATTTTTCGATTGAAAAAAAAGTTTCCTCTATCTATACACACGTGTTTTTATAATTCGATCGTTTGCAGTAAACTGATTAAATTAGATACCTGCCGGGGAAATGATGTCTTTACAACACACGTGGTATTAAATATCAATACAAATTAGGTAGAGGTATAAATAAGTTAAATAAAAAAAAACTCAACCGAATTGAAGATTTTTATGTTTTAATAAAAAAATTATTTAGTATACGAAAAAAGAAAAAATAAATTACATAGTACGGAAGCTAATAACTAAAATAAATGAATTCATTTAATTTACTGAATTGAATGAAGATAAAAATGAAATTAGAATTTTTGAATTAAAAGAAATTCTCATAATTTCATCTCATAGGTTCATTCATCTTTTTTACCTCTAGGCTAATCTAAACTTGGAAAAATATACCGTTTTTGAGAACGCTTTGTCCTTAGATCATTTCCAATAAATTCTTTAATGTTCCTTTAAAGGTGTTTTCCTACTCTTATGATGTATATTTTTACCATAATGTAAACCTCAAGTAAAGTATAATGAATACTAAACAAGTTGAATAAAGAATTTCGATAGTCTCAAATTTAGAAAGTAGCGAACTCTGCAATGATCATTGTCTACAGGTTTATTTAAAAGTGATGCATACCTCTACTAAAATACAGAATGGTTCAAAAGTTATGAATACCTCTACTAAGGCACCGGATGGATCAAAAGTGATGAATAATTAAATTAACAATCTGGTCACTTTAAGAATAATTTTTTTTATTGGATGATGACCTCGATGCTACGCATTTTTACTTTTTAATTTCATCCAAAAAATAACATCTAAGTTGATATAAAGTCGAATGTAAATATAATTATGACGTCGTGTAATTTTTCGACTTATAGATATTTGGTCGAAAAACATTTACACCTTATATAGCTAGATGGTTTGACCTAGAGGAATTTTGACTTAAAATTCGAAATCAGTGTGAAAAAATAGAGGAAAGTGAGAAAACGTATATTTTGGAATTTAGACGAACAAAGTTTGTCATACGTAGTAATGCCTCACAAGCACTCGATAATATTTGAAATTGAAAAATTGTAACTGTTTCTCGCATATAGAGAGAGTACCAATACACATAGGTGATTAAATGATTTCTGTATCGCGGGCGGCTGTCGAAGCACAGGATCGTTGGTGTAATGCTGAACGCGCCTGGCTAGTTACTGGGAGATCCTGGGTTTGATTCCCCGACGATCCGGATAATTTTTTCAATCACTTGTGATTTTTAATGAACAATATATCGTTTAGTCACCCCACTAATTTGCAATAACTGGAAGAAAAGCATTTACCTCCAAATAGAGCTGCTGACAAAATTTACACATTTAATAATTATTACCATTTAAAAACGCCGAATAAATTAAACATCTGATAACAAACGTAAATTAATTTAGAAACATATTCGACAAGTAAACGTGTTTGAAGAAATTAAAACCAAATTATGAAAAAAAAACTCAAGTTAATTTGACACAATATTTTTTTTTGATAATATCTTGTTTTAGTTGGCTGACTAGAAAATATTTTCTTTTTTTCGACATCTGTTCCGTATTAAAAGACCAAACCATAGGACGCTTTCTATTTAATATACATAATATGAGATTTGTAAAAAAAAATACAGATTGAACAGTGAGATTCTGTTGAATAATTTCTGGGTCCACGTAAGGAATGATATTTCTTCTTTTCTGAATATTAATTATTGTTTAAATGACAGTCATCGCGTCAAAAATGTCGCATCACAGACATGTAAAATATCTTTATATGATAATATTACATATGTTGCTAGGTGATTCTTCTGTCTTTGTCTACAGCGCGATGTGATGGATTCAAAGACAAATTTAAATGTTTGAAATTCAAAAAAAGTTCGTTTAGAATTTACATACAGAAATTGATTATTCATACTCTTTTAAGTGTTTATTTAAAAATATGTGTATACGGAATGTTTATCCAAAAGTTTGAAACAAATCCGTTTTTGAAAAATTTAAGATACTATAACAAAACTTCGTGATTTATTTAAAAAAATCATGGAGGTTACTATAATATGTATACAATCGTAAAATAATTACGATTGGGTCTTAAATCAATTTCGTAAAAAGGATTTTTTAGGTCGCGCAAGGATGTTATTTGTGTGGAAGCGATTTTTGCATCTTACATTCACACCAAAAGGGATATAAAAAAAGGATGATACTCCGAGGTTCTATAGTACAGTGTGTGATGATATTTATAGTTTAAAATGAAAACAAATCTATGGAATGTTTGATGACAGTTATAAATTTCACCACATGGAAACGAATTTATTTAAATAGTTGGGTTATGAAGGTTAAAATAAAAAAAAAGAATAAACAAATTGTGAAATATTTAAAGAAAGGGGTAGATAATAAATAAAAATGTGAGTAAGGATAGAATGAAGGTAAAATGAAAATGTAATATGATTGTGATTAAAAAAAAGTACTTATTGCTGCGTTTTCTTCAGATGATGAAAAGTTACGAATTTCGATTGTTTTAAACAACAACTGTATCTAAAGCAACACTACATTTTAGCAAAAAAATACTTGTGATAAGGTAAACAAATAACGTTCCATCTCTTTCCCCGTATTCAGTTTGTGAAGTAACCTTATTGTGAAGCAAACGTGTATGTATCTTTTTCTCTTAAACGTAAGGTATACAATTTTGATAATTAGTAAGGCTTTTCAAAACATTATCATACCAACATCTAAATGTCTTATATTATCTCATATTTAAAAACATTTTTTTTTCAAAGGAGTGTTGTTATGTGATCTATTTTTATAAATGTTTGAAGAATATTACGTATACTAATAAAATATACTCCAAGTATGTATTTATAAAACCACTTTATAGGTACTCACATGTTTTTAGTGTCATGTACGTATGCACATGTATGGTTATATAATATACAAATGCTACATTTTTATAAACGGACCATGTCACAGGAGATGGCTTGTACACGAACGAGTCACTGACCTGTGAACAACAAGCTGTTTAATGAAAAAGACTCATTATTTTATAGCTGAAATGTTTGTTTAACAATTTTCTATGTACACAAACGTGAAAGACAGAGAATATTTTTATTTAAATTTTTGGTAAAACACTTGGTAAAAAATGCAGACTTTAATATTCCTGTATACCTGTGTTTGGAAAACTGAAGATGGTTTGAAAAACTGAGGTGAAATCGAAGCTCATTAGAAAAAAGAATATTCTAGAACAGTAATTCTAAACTACGGGTCCCCGGATTGGTACCGAGCTTTAGAAAGATGTGTGTGAATTACAATGAATTATAAAAATACAAACTTTTATGTTTTTGCTTCAAAAAGAAGATGGCAACGTATAATGTTTTAATGGTTTCTGCCAAGAAAAAGTAGTTTTTTCTTTTATTTACGGTACATGGTAGTACACGTCTAGCACAATTCAGCACAACCTTTTTTTGTTTGGAAAAAGAGACCGGCGGGTTAACTTTATGGATATCTTGGTCGATCAAATGGTTGAAAAACAACATTTTATGTTACGCGACCAATGTTATTCCAACTAACGGTGGAAATGATTTCGGACTACAAGATTTATATTTAAAATTAACGAATTGCCTTTAAACATTTCTCTATAATGCTTAAGAAAGTGTCGATATTTATCTGAATGGATCAAGTGGTCGGAAATCGGCATTTCATATTACACGACCTAATGTTATTCCAGCTAATTGTAGAAATGATTCCAGTTTACAAGAATTCTAATTTTATCCAAGAAAGGTGGGTAAATTTTCCAAAATTCTTACAGCTTTTTCTCCGAGGTGCTAAGAGCAATATTTAGGTTTAGAAACAATGATTTACTGGTCCTGGAAAATGTCGACCGATATATTCAATTTAAACTTTACACGCCATTTCCTCGAAACAATGTTGCTCAAATTGGTATGTAATGTAACACGGGCAATTTTTATCCGATTAACTTCAAATTTTAACTTAAACTTCGTCGAAGGATTTTTTACCAAATTCGCAAAATTTAAGAAATAGATTTCCTTCTCAATTAAATATACTGAAGTGGAAATAAGGAAAAATTCAATTTCAAGCCAGTTAATTTTGAAAATCGAAATTTTTAACACTATTCCACCAAACTTTTTATTCCATCAGTACTACCGAAGCATTTTTAATAAAAAATTAAAATCCTACAAAAAAATTCAACCAATTTGTATTTAGGTACTTCCTCGATTATTTCAAAATTAACTCCCATGTTTCCGTACACACATATGACGTACGTGGTACCGCCAATGTCTATGATTAATAATGTTTTAAAAACCTCTTTTCGAGTGGCGTCACGCTAATAGATTTAATTGTACCCACTTTATCAAATATTAATATATAATTATTACATTTAAATAGTTGAGTCATTTCCTTGAATAAATAAAAACCATCTTTAATTGTGTTTGTTTTTCAGATTAACAATGTTGAATTAAATAATAAAATAATAATAATAATAATGAAAAATTAATATTTAATAATATCAAAATATGTTAAAGTGAGTCATATATGTAGAATACTATAGACCGTACCTACTCGTTGTAATTTTGTAGAGATGACCATCTCGTTACCTTCCATCAACATATAATTTCAATTTAAAAAAATTGATAAACAATTTGATATAATTAAAATGAAATTTAAAAATTTGTTGTTAATGTTTTTTTGTAGTTAGTGCCGTCAATGTCGTTTCCCCCTCTCCCTCCGTGCTCTCCCATACATACGCGTATGTGTGATTATTTAAAAATTCTTTTTATAATTTACCGGCATTGAATCTATTCGGCTTTTACGGTTCTATACACATTATGAGGTATTTAAAACCGTATAATTTTTTGACAACATACAATTGGTGTCTTTATTATTTAAACATTTTTATGGTACGTATACGCTGTTTGGTTTTAACGTTGAAACGTTGTCCTTAGAATCAGTGCCAGGAAGAATTTTATTAATGTCTGTTCACATATTTCTAATGGCAAAACTGTCAGTTTTCTTTAATAAAATATTAATAAAAAGTCTTCTGATTGGAATAAAATTTGAAGGTGGTGAATAGTGATGAGCAAAATTAGTCTTGGTCTTGCATTTTTTGCAAGGCCAAGACTAATTTTGGTCAAGAGCAAGACTATGTATGCCAAGAGCAAGACCAAGACCAATACTATAAGTATGACTGCAAGACCAATACCAAGACCCAATTGAGCAAGACCAAGACAAAAGCAACAAAGAAGCAAGACTCTTACAAAACTATTTAAATAGTTTGAAAGTATAATTAATACCGTAAAAAGAGAAAATTCTGATTTTAGAAGGAAAAAATTCGCTAATAAAAAAATGCAAGAAAGTGCAAGATTTTTTAACAATACCAAGACCAAGACTGCATTTTGCAAGACCAAGACCAAGACCAAGACTCAAACTGTTCTAACAAGACGAAGACCAATATTCTGAATGCAAGAGTCTTGGTCTTGGTCTTGCATTTGCTCATCACTAGTGGTGAAGTCTTCCAGCAAGCTAATCCACTTGAAGCTTATTGTAGATTCTATTGAGGTAATTTTGTTGACTTTCTAGATCCGATTAAAAGAATAAAATAAATTGAAATAAGGCTTCCACTACGTTAATCACAACTTCCTACAAAGTATCCTTCAGCATAAAAGGGACAAATTGGTCTACCTAAATGGAAAATCAATAAGAAACTAAAAGAGTAGCATTAAAGACTCAATGTGACAGCTAGGTTTGTATGTCAATATTACGTCTATAAACAGAGGTGTTTTTGGGTAAGACCACTTCAAGTGAAATTAAACCATTCACTAGTTTTTCTTCAATGCGTGTACAGATATTTTTCAAGGTCGGTTTGGCTAAGAATACAAAGAGAATTAAATTAGCAAAGTGCCAACTTTGGGCGTCCTAAAAAATAATGGATTAAAGGATTACAATAATTATCACATTTTGTCAGAAAATCATGGTATCATTCTGCTTCTGCTGCGTCTTTGTATTCGTATATCATATTAGATGTCATTCTTTGCAGCATTTTTCTACATATAACCTTCAAATGTGATTCAAAAGTGATTTTATTGGAAACACAATCAATCAAATAATATTATCAGATAGGTAGCTTAGCTATTTTAATCCTAATTAATATTTTATGAATTTTTTTATAAAATGAAACAGCGGTGGAACAATTGTAACAAATTCAGTAGCGTCGATTGTAACATGTACAACTGACAAAAAATTTTAGTTGAACAAAATTAAACTTTATATTTTAGGTATGAATTGGAATAATAAAGGAGAAACAAAAATCTTCCATTAATGGGATTAAAAAAAATGCTTATAATATACAAAACGAAAAACTAGGATAGAAACTATATTCAATGATGTATATATGAATTCCGTTCAAAGAGTAATAGAAAGAGAAAAAATTCAGAGCTTTTGCCTGAGACTATGTTATTTGTCACCTTCCTTACTCAATATGTAAGGAAGAATTTTTAAAACTGGATTAATTTATAATAACTAACGTGTAAATTCAACTCAATAATGGGTGTTACAATTGAACCTAAGCCCTGTAACAATTGATCCTCTGCTGGTGACGATTGTAATATTACACTTTGGTCCACATAAATGCAGTTATTTTAATTACTAGTCTACATAGAGTATTTTTGTGCAGCTCATTCAAAACCTGAAAAATGCCCGTATCTTGTACCAAAAATTTAATTCTCTGTGACTAATAAATACAAAGTTACTAGCCTGTATATTTTTTTTGTTACTATTGACACACCTCTCCCTTATTCTAATTTCACCCAAGATGGCCTTTATTCTCCCTTTATTTTAAAAATTTACAGGCGAATTGCTCCGATCATCAATTTGCTAAAAATAGATGAGTTTTATTCCAATACTGAATTCATAAAAAATTAAAATATCTAACTTGACGGGATCATCAGGTGTTCAACATATTCTCTTGAAAGTAAGTATGTACAGGTACTCTTATCTTACAATTTATCAATCAAACAACCAAATTCCACTTTTATAAAATAGCATAAATAATATAATCAGGAGAAGGGGATCTCGTGAATACAAAATTAACACTCAAAATTCACAACAACAACGCATATTTAATTCATAAATTAATTATTATTACCCACAAAATTGGTTATCATCCAATAATAATATTAATTTGAAACCAAAGACATACTTTCAAAAAAAATCACCAATTTCTTTCTCTTTATTTAACTTTTTTTCGTAAATTAACGCGAGACATATCAGATGACATATAAATGAGCTTATTGGCTTGAGATTATGTTATTTAATGCGATTATCATAAACTGAACGTTTTGTCTTTGTTGCGTGTAGGTGGTGTGTGCGCACAAGACAGCTCATTATTTGGATACAATTACAAAGTTAAGAATTTTTTTTTTTTTAATTTTTGAAAATAAATTGCAGCCGACATAATCGATAATTTCTTAATTTATTAAATACGAGAAAATTCTTACACAATACCTATATTCATATTACATATTTATATACAGAAGAAATTCCATAGGTGTGTTGTATTGGTGATTATAAAAATTTAATACACAAATTATGAAAATATTATTTTAAATGAACAATGTCATCCTTGATTGGCCACGTACATTTGAATAACAATCAGAGCAGGGTAATGATTAAATGAATATATTTTCCAAAAAGCTGTAGTTGAACAAATTCGAGCTTTATATTTTTCGAAGAATTCGTAGAGGTAAGTGGGGTAAAGTGGGAAACTTTTTTTGGAACTCCGTTGATTGAACAAAAGTGATTATTTTTCCATGTTTAAAATTTCTATAGTAAAGAGAATTCAATAAACTATCTTTTGCCTAAGATACCAACCAAAAAATATTGATTTTCTTTTGAGTTACCGAGCTTTGACTGACCATGTGCAAAATGGCCAAAATTCAAAATCGTGGGGTAAAGTGGGAAACTTTAGAAAACTGTACAAACTCAACGCAAATCTTGTAGCAAAGTTATTATATCTATATTTCAAGGCAAAAAAGGTTCATAGAACACAGAACACATAATCATAAGTATAGAAAAAAGAAAACAATTTTTGCTGAAAAAAAAAATGCAAAAATGGCTGAATTGATTTTGGAGCTTCGATGCGTTTATTTGCCAAAAGTTTTTCAGCTGCTTCTTGCAACTTGATTTAGATTTGCGAATTGTTAAAAAATCTTGATTTCACGCCGTGCGTACGATATTTTATATTCCGGTAACCGAAAAAACCGAGATGAAGTCGAAATTTTGAGGTTAGAGGGACATAGATACATTCACAACACTCTTTTAAATCAGAAACAATAAATCGACAACATTTGAATGCAAAACGACGCCTCAATAGTGATTTTTGACATTTCCTACTTTACCCCATACAAAATTTCCCACTTGACCCCAACACCACAATTTGCAAAAATTTAAGTGTCATTTTTTTACAATGTATAAATTACACGAAACGCTTATACATTATCAAAATCAAGAGTACAAAGAATACTTTGAGTGTACTTACAATCTTTTTATCTCTAAAACGAGTGAAAAAAACGATACTGAAACGATGGGAAATGAAATTTACGATTTGCTTCAAAATTTTGATAAGTGTCAAAGAGCACATCTGTTATGTGCAACAAACAAGTAACACAATATTTGTGTAGAGCAAAAGAATGCTATAAGTACCTAACTTACATTAGAATATATATTTGCCAAAATATATATAGGGGAAAGTCGGTTATTTTGGACCACTTTTTTTCAATGGCATTTTTAACCTACTATTTTTAGGCTTACAGAAAAAAGTGTTACATGAGATGAAACAGTAGTCTATTATGTTTATTGTTATCAAACGTAAATTAATGTAATTATTGCAGGTTTCTTAATAATCAGCAAAAAGTGAGATTTAAGCTTCGTTCCAATTTAGCCAACCGGTGTGATAAATTGGACCACGAGGTTGTTAAATTGGAACCAAGTTAAAAAAAGGTAAAATATGAGTATACTTATAACAAAAAATACTTAAAATCATAACAAAAATACTCTCTTGTAAAATGTTTGAAATTAATTAAGGCAGTCGTCACAGAGATCTGAATTACTTCTTGTGTAAGTTTCGTGATTCCAATTGTAACAACACACGCATTGTACCCAATCAAACTGTGGTCCCTTTTTGTGTGACATTTAACACATTCATTCACTTTATCTTCTGATTCGTCTAAAACTAAAGTTTCCTCTGTAGACTTCACTTTCGTTCTGTTCTAGTATTGACATTTTTCTCACATCTTCCTTCAGTTTTTTGTTTGTTTACTTTCCTGTTTCTTTTTTCTTTGGTTTTTTATTACTTTTTCGTTCTCTTTTTTGAACTGTGATTTATTTTCCATGTCTAGTTTAAACTTTTTTGGTTGCTTTCGCTTCTACCAAGATATTTCTAAATTATTTTTCAATTCAGCAACTTTCTGTGCACCTCGACCTTCATTAGAGATTATTATTCAATCTTGCAATTTTATCCAAGTCGATTTCTTGAGTTTTGTAATCATTTGTAGGTTTTTAAATCTTTTGGCTTCCACTTGAAATATTTTCTTTAAATCATTTATAGGAAAAACCAACAAAGCAAGATAAATTGGACCGGTTTATTTTTACCAACTATAAGCAGTCCATTTTAACCAACTTCACGAAATATGAAAAAAAAAATTGTAATAAAAACATAACCTAACAAAGACGACAATCTTTTAATTCTAGTAAATTCTAAGCAAATTACGATTGCAAATAAAAATTACACACACTGTAAACATACTTTTGAATTAGTTACATCCTTAGCAAATATCACTAAAAATTACAACGAAAATCATAAATTAAGTTTTTCGTTAACAAAATACTATCGTTTGCTATTACAAAAAAGACAAAATATTTGTTATACAATGAAGTTAATTCTACATCGCCTGACGGTGCCAATTTTAAAATAAAACAAAAACTCTTCGAAATATTCCAATGGTCCAATTTAACGACCGGTCCAATATACCCAACTTTCCCCTAATATAAAAGATGAGAGTAGTTCTTATTACTAAACGAAACCGAAAAATTATAAGTTTTTTCAGTTATTGACGAATATAGTTTTATTAAACGTTTAAAAATGAAAAAAATTTCTTACATTTTAAGGTTATTTTGTTGCAGATTCAGTTAGAAAAAATCATGTAAGCTTACTTGAGATTGTATTATATAATATACAATTTCGTAAGCTTACATGATTTTGTTTAATTTAATAAGTTTTAATAATAACACATGTATAAGCAAATTCATCATATATATTTACCTATTATGTTAAAACGTAAGGAATGCATTTCAGTGCCCTTTATTTTATTCCTAAAGGGCCATTCCCACCGAGGTTGGACGAGTATGTAGAGGGTCATTTCGTTGTGCCTCGCGGTTGGTGTTTTAATGCTATTTATATGCCTCAGCTAACCTCAGCGAGGAACTCGGCGAGGGACCACGTCCAACCTCGACGAGAATGTGGAAAATATTTAGAATTCATGTCACAGTTAAAGGTAAGCCAATGTTTTATCAGTTTCAGAAATCATACGTTTCCCATTTCCGTATAATTGCAAAATGTTGCAATTTTCTAACAAGTAGGTACATAATTTGAATTTATTAATTCATAAAAAAAACTTTCTCCTCAATAATAATAAGAGATATACTTTTAACAATAGATAATATCAATAAACAAATAAGGCAAATAGATCAGTAATTTAATATATAACTATAAATTGTTTGTATACCGAATCATATTTTATTATATTATTAACCAATAAAAAAAAACTGCAATAAAATAATTGCTTTATTTTCCAATTTTTAAATTTTAAAAATAAATAGCAAAAAAAAAATAGAATTGAAAACAACAAAATAGACGGAACTAATTGAATTATAATAATTCGTGTGTATAATCATTTTTGAAAATTATTAATTGATACAAAATTGTAACAGTAATAGGCAATTGTATTTAAGTTAGAAAAAGCGTGAAATAATGTATGATGTCATTTTCAACTAAAAAGTGTTACTAATTATTTATTACAGCACTTAATTACGTAATGTTGACGTTATTTTACATATTATTTAAGTTTTTGTGTATTTATTAGGTATATCCAATGGTACTTTACCATTTAAGTTGAGTAACTTGCTTTTACTGATCGAGAAAATGTTGCAAAACCGAGACGCGAAGAGTCACTAAAGATATTTAAAGATTCGTATATTGTATAATATTGTTTACATAATGGCCCCAAATTTGTATTCAGCCAAATTATTTCACGGGTAAACCATAGCATATTATTCAACGAGCTGGCAATGATAGTTATTACTGAAAATGAAATTACGACACGAGCCAAGTTTACGAGGCAAGTGTCGTAATGCATCCGAGTGAGCAATAGCTATTGCAAGCGAGTAGAATACTATAATTTTTCTACGACTTTCTTCCTTTTTGATTTAAATAAATTTTAAATTAAAAGAATACAATTTTTAATCTCTAACGGCCGGTTTTACATTCATAATTTTAAAGGTTCTTTAATTAAAGCTACTTTAAAGGACTTTTAAATGTTGCATGGATAAAACGAACTATGAACGATCGTAGCCAATCTTACATTTATAATAAATAATTATAGAAACAAATACCCCTGTCGCAGCATCCTGCATAACATAGCGAATTTCCGTTTATAAAAATTAGTTTTTCTCGGAAACTAGTTGACATAGAATAATAGTTTAAAGAGCTTTTTTATGTAATTTTTTCTCCTCTTTTAAATGGTGTAAAAAAATTTGGCAAAAATTTTTGAATAAGTGGAAATTTTGGCAAAAAACTAATTTTTTGCAAGAACAAAAACCATGTTCCTGGCATCCGACGTGTCTGGCTGAAGAACTCATCCAAGATTTTTGAACTTCCAACGTTGTCACCAAATTTCGTAAATCTAGGACATTTCGTTCGAGAGTTATATATATATATATATATATATATATATATATATATATATATATATATATATATATATATATATATATATATATATATATATATATATAAAAATTTTAGTGAATGTTATTTTTGGGTTCTAAGGACTTCAAAACAAATTTCTGCCATAGTCCCGGGCTCAAGTCGCGTCATGAGACCTACTGTAATAGCTGAATTTCCATTCTGAAAATTCGCTAAAATGTCAACGTGTTTGAATTTCAAAAAGAAAAAAAAACGCATTTCACTCATTTCGCTACTGTTAGTGAGATTGGAATAGAAAATCACATTATTTCTTTTTAAAAGAAATTTATAAATATAATAAATAATACAATGAATCATAAAAGAAATCGCTCAGCCAATTTAACCCAAAAATAATGTTTGATATTAATTCAAGACGTAAAAAATAATCAAAAATATTATGAAAATAAGGAAACAAATAAAATTTTTATTTTATTTATTTAAGGTACGAATATTTTGTAGAAAAATTATGCGTATAAACAATATTCACTGATGATAATCAGCAATAAAAAATGTGTTAAAGGCGACTTTAAACAGTAAAAGTCGAGATAATTCTTACTTTAGTTTAAAATCGACTTTTATACTAACGGGGCTTTAAATTTGATTGTAAAACAGTACCAAAAATAAAATCAGTTTTAAAGTTGGCTTTAAATGTGAATGTAAACCCGGCCGTAATTTCATTAAATGTTTATATAATGTGTATCTGTGGATACGATCGAAATAAAATTCAAATTGTTTTGTTTTATTACACGTTACCACGCAACATATATGAAATTAAAACTTATATTATTCACAAAACAATCGCAAGTCCACTGAATAATGGTTAATACGGTGATTTCATTGGTCGAAAGGTATTGATAGTAATGACCATTCCTCCACACTTTTGAGTAATGTCTAACTTTCTCAACAATTAACCGATTTGTAATGAGTGTTTTCTTTAACAGGAGTAGAAAAAATAATAAACAAAATCACGTATATAAGTTCTTTCCACATAATAAAAAAAGTTACTGTTAAACTGTTATCAATTTATAATTAAATACATTTCCTAATTGCTTAAAATAATTAACAGATCACCCAAGACGAGCATCAACACAAAACTCCGAAAGGAAAGAAAAAAACCAATTCTATCTCAGTCACGTACAAAAGAGGCTTTAACGGCCACATTACCTTTTAAACACAACAGTTACGGTTAATAAAAACGTAACATTTTTATTAAATATTATGTAAAAAAATCATTAATGACAAGAACCAGTCAATTTGGTGGATAAGCGAGCATCACATACTCAAGTTAAGTTGACTTAAGTCATATACGGTGCGCGTATATGTATACTAATGCGATAAGGTTAATGTGATGAAGATTTTTTTTTAAGTAATTGTCCATTTTGTTCAACTTGTGTTTGTTGATCTTTGTAGTGGACCAGCACAATGTTGAGAGTGTGGAGCTGAAGTTCACTTTGAGTATGTTTGTTTTTTTGAGAAGATAAATGAAATTTATTTAAACGGTGTAGGTATACCGTATGGGTACCTACTACGACTAAACATCATTATCTCTCACATTTTAAATATGTAGTAATTAATTACTAAATGATTTTTTTATGGTACAGTCAGCCACAAAATTATTTTCATTTTTCGTGCTTACTGTCTGTCTGTGTTATTAACTTCACTTGCGCTGCACGTATGTTTAGGGACCATCACAGTGTGTTCGGTGGAAAAATAGCCAATTTTCGCGATTTTTCTTTCGGATTGATAGGACGGGGGAATGGGGATGATTTTTTTTTTTTACGATTAATACCGCTATTTAATTTATTTTGATTTATATTTTATAATTATTATCATTTTCGTTAAAAAAGTGTCTTTAAAAATGAGCGGAAATTGGTGCCCACGATTGTGGTCGCAGTTTTCATTTGGGAAAAAAAAGATCAAATAGATTATCAATCTGTAGGTAAGCCGCTATGTACCTATGGGAGCTTTTCTTTTTTAAATTTGAAAAAATGGCGGCGGTTTCAATAAAAAGTACAAAATTTTTTAGTTTTTCGTGTGGAAAAATAGGAAGATTTTAAAAAAAAGCTCCCATAGCTAGATAGCGCCTTACGTATCAAAGCGGCTTACTTACAGATTGATAATCTATTTGATTTTTTTCCCCAAATGAAAACCAATATCCGCTCCTTTTTAAAGACACTTTTTTCAAAAAATAAATAAATAAAAATGAATAAAAAAAAATATTTCTGTATTGTTAAATAGTTGTACCTCAAATAAATCTGCTAGCTTTAGCGCAAAATCAATTTTGCCATTTTTTGAAAAAACATTTCTGATGCTATTAAACCAATCTTTTTGAATTGAAACCACTTATTTTTGTCATGAACTTTAATTATTATTTTTAACTACCTTTTTGTGTTAAACAATAATGAGAATAAAAGAAAAAAAATTAATTTAAGTAAAACTGTTTAATGACGTCACACTAATTTAACGGTAATTTTAAAAAAATTATTTGCCAAGATATTGGACACGCGCTGAACTAGGGTTCCTTAGTGCCTTGACTTTTTCAGAACTTTCGAAATAAAATATAGGGAATTATAGCTATTTGAAGCCATTGTTTTAATTTCTAACAAAATTAAACACATAGGATCAAGTACGGATACGACTACAAAGGAGTGGTCATGGACTCACGGTGGTTTTAACTCTTAACTCCCCCCCTTCCGTATGAGTGCAGAGATAAATCCAAATCGTATTGTTTTTTCAAATTTTATCGAATTTACGATAATTTTACTGTAAATGTGCGTCTATATATTATAGGTTTTATGTCAAAAAATTTCAATATCGCTTTTGAATGTTAGTTTAGGGACACCCTACTTAACTTGCATCTGTCTTTTAAAATTAAAAACCTTAGCCTGTAAATTCCCACGTTATGGGGTCTAGACTCCCCCAAGGTCAAATATAAAATACTTGTTTAGTGTGTCGAGCTCAAAATTTTAATTCACAGAATACGAAAGCGCATAAATAGCTTTTAGTTTTGGCATACTTATTTTTTTTAATTCTTAAAGGTGGCGGGACCAAATCAGGAGGGGTTTTAGAAGCACTTTTATAAAAATACAGGGTGTTTGGTAGAAAGATCGACAAAACTCTTTGGTAGATTAATGGGCCCATTTCTAGTACTTTACCGTTGGAATCGAAGTTCTAAGTGTTGCGGTTACTGAAATACGACTTTTTCTTGTTTAATTACAAAAAATACCCAAAATTCCACTACTAAAACTTCGTAACTGTTTTACTTGTGAACAGCAATGGCATTAATTCATTTTTATTGTGTCTTTGATGCACCTTCTGCTTCTAAACAATACAATTTTATGGAGTTTATTTACAAAGAAAGTATACTTATAAGCTTCTAAAATTAAAAAAATCGGAGAAATGTGTAAAGAAACTGTTTTCAGTAATTGTAACACTTGGAACTTCAGTTCCAACGGTAAAGTACCTACTAGAAATCGGCCCATTTTAACCTACCAAAGAATTTTGTCGGTCTTTCTATCAAACATCCCCTGCATATGAAGCCGTTTATAAAATAATGTAATCCCTTCTTAATTTGAGAGATAGATTTGTTTCTGTACATAAACCGTTACATTATAAATCCTTTTCGGCATTAAGGCACAGTTGCCAATTTCCAGTATTTAAAACAACAGAATCCAATTTGTAATTTTACCATTTGAAAATTTTATTGGGAAAAAAAATTAATTTCCAATAAAACTTTTAAAGTATAGTCACACAGATATATTCGTACGTAGACAAAGACAATCTCAATTACTTGTAAATCGTAAACTTAACTCCACCAAAGTGCATGCGTTCCATAAACTAGTCAATATAATAAACACAATAGAAGTTTTGGTCACAAATGGCTATACAAAAACAAATAGACATCCATATAATATACAATCGTAGTCCCTACATACATAGGGGACACCGGGTCAAAACCGTATAGCTAAGGATTTAGCGTTGCATATCATTCATTTTAAAACGTAAATGTATGAAACCAACGTTTATAATTAGTCAGTTTCCTAAGGAACATAATCAAATCAACATATTTCGGACAATCCCAATATTAAACAAAAATAACACAAAAAATTCAAACCATTATTTAATACGATTTTACCCCGACACATGGACAAAACCGTAAACTATATTCAACACCGAAGAATCAGTTTATATCATCTTAAGCCTTTGCGCGTTGAAGAATCCAAATCATTTTTTTGTTTGAATTTGTTAACTCAGTCTTGTATAATGTTGATTTTTGTTAACCTGACATGTTCGAGCAGTTTTGAAGTACCCCATGGTTCCGTCAAAAACAGCTTCAACGGCTTTTCTCATGTTGTTCCAATCCCATTTTTTTACTAGTAATAGTAATATTATCTTTTTTGCAACTAACAATAAAAAAATCAGTTTAGTTCATATTCATACAGCCAAGTCAAAATCATATATAGGTCGGTTTTACTCCGTACGGTTTTAATCCGGGGACCTATGTGTAAACAGAAAATTCACTACCACCTATGCAAATCGATTTTACCGAAACAAATATTGTAAATTACGAGTAAATACACACACTTTAACATAACTGATTGGAGACTAACTTGTAGTACACATAAACTTAACTATTTTTCCTTGAAAGGAAATATTTTGAAAACGTTCGTGCTTACCGCTACAAGTGTTTGTTGACAAATAGTTTGCGTTCCGGAAATTTTAATTAATAGCAAAAATAGACCTACTATACTATTTTACCCTGGTATACGATTTTGTACAGGTTTCCCCTACATATATGCATGCGTAGACGAAGTATCAAGTAAATACGAACGTTTAGATTGATATCGCGCTGTTGTTGAGATGCCATTATCTTTTAAATGTAATTCTGATACTGATTGAACAATACAAACAACCGCTACACTATCTGCCCGAACAATCACCGACAAGCCTCAGTCTCAGTCTCAGTCCGCGCACACATTCATATTTATCCACAAACACGGTGTCCTCAGCGATTGTCCTCGGCGCAGTTGAGTCGTTCCGCTGCTACACAGCAACTGGATCGTTAACGTACGTTTCGATCGATTGGTTTGGTTATTTGGTTGAACGATACAAACATACAGATCGATCGATTGGTGAGATCAGATCCGTCGATCGATCGATTCATCCGCAATGATATGTGGATATGAAGAAAAAAAAGAAATGAACGAAATTGCAAATATTTATGTACATATGTGTTTACGATAAAATCGATGTGAGGTGATAATACTGTAAGAGTCATTTTTACCCGACTGCATCACAAGCAGGGTAATGTGCTTAGGAAGTATGTACATGTATCCTCTGACTATGTCTGTTTCTGTGGCGCGCAGCCTGCAGCCTAAACAGCTTGACGGATTTTGGTAAAAAAGGTGTCGCTGGATTCGTTTTAATTTCGGGAGTGCTATAGGCTACATGAAATTTTAAAATTAATCGCCTAAATAGAGGATGAAAAATTTATATAACCGTTAGGTCTAGAAACGTGAAATTTTGCAGACGAGTTCTTTATGTAAAAAGTAGGAGAGCACCAAGAAAATATTTTTTTAAGTGTAATTTTTCCATTTTCAGTAATACGTTTTTATTTGTACATAACTACTTTAGTAAGTACAACTGAACCTTTTTTATGCCGTTTTTTTGTGCGATTTTTTTTATGCGATCTTTAAAAAAATTGTTATTAAAGTGCATAATGTGAATCAAAAACAAATAAAAGTTAGAAACCTAAACATTAATTATAATAATTTTCTTTGATAAAATGACTTATTGATTGTTTTTAAGCACTTAATCAGCACTCAATATATGCTTTACGACCAAATTATGTACTGGACTTTATTTACTACTACTAAGAAATTCAAAACAACATTTTGGTGCGAATATAACTTAAAATGTGCTAAGAACAAATGTCAACCTTCCATTGTTAGTAAGTGTAGTAAGCCGTATAATCTGTGGTTCTTTACGAACAGTCGTGTGTAAAGTACAACAATTCAGAAACCGCTCTATGTAAAATGTAGCTTACCTCGGTAGCATATTTTATAATAAATAAACAATTATATTTCATAATAGTTATTTTCAACCTTTTCAGTATTAGTATGACGTTTTAGTATCTAATCCGCCGTAATACCGAATATTTAAGATAAAAATCATTAAAATTGGACCATTAGTTTTGTTGTTAATGTCAAAAATATGTGGAGCTGTGCTTCTACATGCATACCAAAGTTTTCGAAAATTTTGTACTTAATCCAGGGCGCGTTCTATGGGAGGCGGGGAGGGGTAATCCAGACATTTGCCCGAGGCGGCAAGTTTTAAGGGCGGCATTTGTGTAAAATTCAAGACAAACAAGATGAGAAGAGAGGGCGGCATTTTACAACTGACGAGCAAAAAATAAATAAATAATGGTTTCCACTTTCGCCGGGGCGCAATTATTTCTTTTTGCGCGGGGCGAGCGCTGACTTAATCATACTTTTGCATAAGTTATTACGTCTACTATCGACTTTATTTGTTACAAATATTTCATGCACTCAATTTCGCTATCATTCTCTGTTCCATCTAACATCCTAATATGATTATCTTTTTCCACGTATCAAATTCAACTATTTTAGTAGTACATACCAGTCAGTGCAAGGCAAGGTATTTTACCCGGTGTACATTACCTTGTATAGTCAGTTACACATACCGATATCTATTCACATTACAATTTGATATAAATGTAACATTTTGTCTAATGATCAATGATCTATTGGTATTGATCGCAGATGATCACTGAATCCACTCCGAATTTAATACGTCTATGATTTTTGTCGGCATTATAATTACTTAACTGATGATAAAAATATTTGGAAGTCGATTTGCTTTTGCTATTTATTTGAACCAATAACGGCAATAACATAACAACATAGTGAGATTAAAATCGATAAATCGATTACAAGATCATATATCATCGAAGATTTTTTGATAAATAAATATAAATAAGACATAGAGATATTGGATATTATTTCTCGTTAATTAATTTAACTGTTTTTTAATTGACTCTGTGAACTTTTTTTAACATCTTTGGAGGAAGATGGTTGTTAGCATATTTGTTTATGTTTTTAATGGTTCATTTTGATTTTTTGCTCTTGGATTTAATGGGAATTTCTTGTTTAGTCATACTATTAACTATAGCAAACATTTTTTAAAGGTGTCTCCACATTCTCGCCGAGGTTGGACGAGGTTCCTCGTCGAGTTCCTCGCTGAGGTTGGCTCGGCCGTATGAATAGCATTAAAACACCAACCGCGAGACACAACGTAGTGACCCTCTACATTCTCGTTTCGTCCAACCTCGGCGAGAATGTGGAGACTCCCTAAAGAATAATTAAAGTATTCCTAATAGGTCTGTAGTTCTTCGAGGATGTAATATTTTTACGAGCTTTAAACTGATCTGATTTTCCATAGTTTTTTTTTTTTATTTTTAAGTTATATAGCGAAATTGTAGCTATAAGAACGGAAAATATGATGACCAACCCAATTTGAGCATATATGGTTTTCACCGAATTTTGACGTTCTGTGACCTAAGGAACCGAAAAAATTAAAAGTCTGGGTTTAAATGTTCCGGACTTGAACTTTAAATTAATGGATATCTTAAGAGCTACTGGAGCTACAGAAAGAAAATCAAACTCAATATAATTCAATGTATGGGGCATTAAAGGGATTGGTGGTTGTTCATAAATAGTGGTTCACTGACTACCATTGTTCATTCTTTGGAAAAATGGGATAATTTTGTTTATGAGAATCGATGAAACTTAGATAAAAGATATTATAAAGGCCAAGTAATTTTTTATGACTATGGAGAAGAAACACCTAGCAATTTACAAGTTGGCACAAGCTGGTTATTGAGAAATTCCATTGTCGACCTCCGCAGAACTCCGGACCTACCTCAAAGTATACTTCTTCACGTAATATCAGGCCCGGATCTAAAGGGACAAACCGGCGCCCCTGCCCCGGGCGTGAGTTTCAGGGGGCGCCAAAATCATACTAGGTCGGTCTATATCAAATGGCCTAAAAAAAAGTTGGTTGCTCGACCATTTTAGAAAAAGTTAATATTCTTCCAGTTGTTTCTATTATATTTCTATTATATTTGAAGTATTGAGAACAATTTTAAAAAAAATGTATCTTGTACCGTTTAAGCGTGGTAGCCATTTTTGTTTTCCAATTTGCGCTGATGTTTGTGTGTGTAGCCATTTATGCCAATACACGTATTTCATAAACCGTTCATCCTAAAAGGTTAAAATAAAAACCATTTTAAAGGTAATATGTGTCTCATTATTTTAAGTGATGTCCATATTTAGCCTATTTTCGTCCCTTCCATAAGAAAACTTTACCTAAAGTTAGATATCAAAATTTAGCAAAATTCACTTTTTGAGCGTTTTTTTTTCTTATAGAAAGGATGTTTTAAACCTCGTTTAGTATTTTTATGAGAATAGCTATACGGGTACAACTACCCATTATGAAACAAATACACACTATTTCAATTGTGAAACTTGTATCCATTAATTTTTACAAACTTCCGAAAACTGAGTTTTTCCAAAATTTTGCGCCCTTGTATCTCTGATGGGGTTGGTGATAAAAATTTGAAATTTGCACAACTTGTAGTGCTTTCGGAGTAGATTTATTAAAATAAAAAATCAATTTGTGCCTATATTGATCATTTACAAAACCCTCAATTTTTATCATTGCCGCAATGGTAAAAATTGGTGTTTTATAAAGGACTTACGACTTAAGTTTTTTTGACAATTTATGTCAAACGTTGGAGGGGGGAGGCACCATTTTCAAGTTTCTGCCCCGGTTCTAAAAAATCGTAGATCCGGGGCTGCGTAATATACCCTCAAAAAAAAAACACAAAAACCACTCAAATCGAAAGCTACCTTACTTTTTAAAAGTAGACTTGAAGAAAAATTACACTTCTCCGTGGGAATCACAGCTTCAAAACTGCTCGATTACAGTCCATGTTGTATACATACTTCTCTAAACAATCGAAGCCATTCTAACATATTCTCTGGTGTTATCAACAATATATATAATATTTCGTCTCCAAACAATTTTGACAAATTGTCTTCTTCGCATGAGAATCGTCATGATGTTCCTCCGTCAAAAAACAATCGCATTTCAATCAATATTGAAGAACAATTTTTATTTATGATTATAACACATTTGAACATATTTATACAAACACCTGATTTGATAACAATACCTTGCGAGTGACTCTGACTGACTGACCGCGATGCGTTGCGCTGTGCTAGGCCGTCCGTCTGTCCATACATTATTATTAGGTATTATCGATCTTTCACAAAGTACGAGTACCTACATATTTACTCATTTCACATTCGACATGTCTATAAATAAATCGTTCATACATACAAACTCACGAATATAAAAATACACAGGCATTTGTTTATATGTCGTCGTTTGTTTTTTTGTTTCGTGTTGGTCGTCTCAAGTTCGATTCCATTCGATTTTGTGTTATTTGAATGAAACAATCAAATAATAAATGAAATACTGGCGGATATTTGACATAAAATAAATGACCATCAGTCAGTTTAAACACGAATGCAAACACCATAGAGACAGATAACTCAATATGTATGTTATGTAGTCGCAACCACAGCATATTACTTATGTAGCATTATCATATACATAGGTGTACGCGTTTATGTATATTTTATGTATGGGTTTAGTGGAATTTTCAACGTAAATGGTCCAAAAGTATGATTTTTTGGGTAATTTGTAATATAGTAAAGACTTTTTAAGAGGGTCGCAGTTACTTCAAAAATAAAACCACTCTAGTTCAATATAGAGAAGGTTAATTAATGGTTAGATTAATGCGACAGTTTCATACTTTCGTGTGATAAAGTTTCAAAATTGCGGCTTATTTTCAATAACAGTAATTCCGAATTTTAAATAATTGTCGTCATATAGACACTTTTTCTTTGGTTTTATTTTATTACTCTCATTGAAACTTGAAGTTGACGATTGTGCATATTTCCAGAAACTTTTCCATTTTCAATAATTAAAATGAAAATAGAATTTTGAATATTAGCCAATAAAAGACATTGAGCAACTACTAAACAAGCAACTAGGAAATTCAATAAATTTAAACACTAGCGCGAGTTTAGAATTTAAAGATTTTAAATGGATTACGCTCGGAAGTGTTAAGCCACGCCAACCGTCACGCGTGCGCGTGTCACTTTTTACGCCACGCGCGCGTTCAGAAGCTACTATAAGTCGTCAACTTCGATGTCGCTATAAAAATATGCCTGCTTCAAGTCTTTAATTACGTATTTAATCGATACTTAACTATGAAAATAATCAATAATGATGAACGGATTAGATATTTATAACATAAAAAATAAAAGTTAGTAATAGCGGAGCGCCGGAAGGTAAAGGGTTGCGAAGTATTTTTCGATAGTAAGGGGGTCGGGCCATGAAAAAGGTTGAAATACACTGATATAGTAGTTGTTCTTAAAGTTTCTAATGCGTCATTTACACACGAAAATTTCTTCTTCGAGGTATTTCCGGCACCTCCACTATAATGTCCTAAGGCGCTATATTACTTTAAAATGCCAGAAAAGAAGGTTTATCGAAAAATTTTTATCTCTGTAACGAATAGTGCAATATAAAACTTTTCAAAGTGTACTATACTTAGAAATCAAAATCAGATGCTTTTTTTCGAAGAGGTTTATGGTGGAAAGCAGAACAATTTTCAAATAGTAGCCAGAACAAAAGTATTTTTTCACTATTTACATTAATTTTACTAAGGCAATATATACACGATTGTTAAAATATATTGATTTCTCCCTAAGTGGCATCAGTTTGAGAAAACACTTTAAAAATCGATGAAAAATCAACCTTAATTTGTTTATAAAAAATTTATTTTTCAATTTCAAAAATTGTATGTACCGCTCTAAATAATCTATCTATGAAGCTGTAGATAAAATTTCGAGTCAATCAGATGAAAATTGCTAAAGTTATCTTGCCGACCGTTTTGGAAAACGTAGTTTTGAGGGAAACGCTTGTAAATTTTCAAAACGTGTCTGTCGTTTTGTATGTATATACCTAACACTAACGGCAAAGGAAAGTTATTGGCCAGGCTGAGAGACATCAAAACAATTAAGTAATAGCATAATAACAGAAAGTCATGTAAATTGTAGTTTCTTTTTCTTTATTTCTTATGTGAAAAAATAATTTACTATAAATTTAAGATTTTTTTTTAAATACGGTTTTAATTCTGCATAAATTTAGATTTTTTACAATTCAGATTTGTCACTTAAAAGTAATTTATCTCGAAAAACTGACAACACAAAACACTCCAGCTGCGCTGTTACATTCTTGCTAGCTAACAATTTTTCTCGTTAAATTGCTTGCAAACAAATTTTCGTTACCTATACGTAAACACAAATTTATTCAAAAAAATACCATCCTCTCACATCATAATAACTGAGAAAATTTTCACGGCCCGCTGAACCGATCATTCTGGAAATATCTCTAATATATTTTATATTGAAACAATGTATGTATCATTCGATTTAACTTCAGATTCTTCAGACAACTGAAGATTTTATAAATTATATATGTTCAGTTTAAAAAAAAAGGTAAGAAAAAGATAAACAAACACGTAAGTGTAAAACATACACTTTGTTTTTATCTAGGAAAACATGTACAATTCTGATATTGATTGATGAAAAACTTTTGAGAAACTCTAAACGATCATGTTTACTAAGAAAACGAAAACAAAAATGATAGTCCGAGAATTCGAACATTTACTGTACCTACCATCACCATTAAAATTCATCTGTCGATTTAAATACGGAAGATTCCAATTAATTACCCAATTAATCAACAGTAACCAGTAACGACTAATTAAAATTGAATATTTAATCTTTTTTTATCTTTGGAAAAAATTTAAACTTCTAAATAATTGACCATTGATTTTTAATTAAATTTAAAATTAAATGTAATCAATATGTAAATTTTTAATCATAAAAAGTATTCGTATAATGTTTATTTCTAAATTTTATTACTAAAACAATAAAATTTACGGTATAAAATATAATAAATCACAAAACTTGGTGTACAAAAACTATTATTGGCGTTACCAATATCGATATTTAACAAGAGTAAAAGGGAACCAACGTCGAAAAGAATATTGAATACATTTCATTATCTAACGAGCCTCAGAGGCAGCTACACCTTTTAGTCGTACTTGAATCAAAACCGCAAAAATAATCAAATATATCAAAAAATCAATAAATCGAATTACATTGACATTTTCAATCAAACGAGTCCCATCTGAGTCGAGGTCTAGGTCACTTTTGATCTCTACGACTTTACATATACGAGAGAAGTTGTATTGTTTGCTTTGCTATTAGTTTTCTATTTTTACCTTTACTGTTTTAATTTTATTGCTGTCATAAAACTTATACGTCCAAAGAAACTGTTTTCGCTGTTTGAATTATTCGTATTATTTTTGCTTGTTGTAAGGTGTTTTAGATAGTTCAATAATCATTTGATAGATTTTTACTTCTTGCAAGGGGGAGTCCAGACATGTCCTTCACCAATTTCGATCGGATTTCGTTTTCTAGTAGAGCCTTAAGGTCCACCTTTCAAAAAACACAGAAGTTAGTAACGTTGTTCACGCGAAACGTTGAGTAGTTTCTTTTTCCAATTTGTAGTTTCTTGCAACACAAAATGCATTAAATTGTCTCCAAATTGACAATTGTGTATTTATTGTATTTTTCGGTACACAATTAGCAACATTTTTTTTGATTTAAAATTCAGAAAAATTTCCAAACTACAAAATTTATTTACAATTTTTGTTACTATAGTTATGAAAATTTTTATGAAATATGTAAATTGGCGTAATATGTCTAGATGCTCAAAATAGTTTTTCCATTTTCCCGTGGGGATGAGACATTTTCCCGGAACAAAAAGTATCTTAGATGTTGATCCAGGTAATAAGTTATCATCACACCAAATTTCATTAAAATCCGTCTAGTATTTTTTACGTGATGCGTGAACAGACAGACAGACAGACAGAGACAGATTTACAGTTTTATTATATGTATATATTAAAACTCTTATGACATGTTTCGGTCAATATGACCATTTTTAAACGTGTTCTCATATTGACCAAAACATGTCATAAGAGTTTTAATATTCGATAAAAGTGGTATTTTGTAAAGTAAAGTGTTTTTATTTACTAATATCAAATATGGAATACCATAAAGTAACGCTCAAATCTATTAATTTTACACAGAAGTTATTTTCGCTTAAAGTTTAGACAAAAATATTTAGTGTCAGTATTGAGCATGTGAATACACTAGCGGTTAACAATGGCACGTAAAGTTAGTAAGGTTCCGGGTTCTAATCCCAGTGGTAATTTCTATTTTTTTTTAATTATTAAATTATTAATTATGTTACCAAAGTTATGCTACAAAAAATTGTAAAATTAATTTATGTAAATAATATTTTAAAAATCCTGACACAACAAAAGAGTGATTTTGAAAGGTCATTTAAAAATCTTGGCACTTCATATAAAGAAGAAAAGAAAAGGTATAAGAGCAATCGATAGGATTTTGGGTTGATAGTACTTTGAGTCAAATTGCTGTTAGGCAACAAATGTGAGTTGCAGAAAATACAAATTTATTCTGAAGAAATATATATCGTGTGAGCTATCATTTACAAAAGCTACCTCTAAGGATTCTGAAAATATTTTTTCTTACGAATCGTTGGCTTGTATAGAATTTTAAAAAGTTGGTACCTAATTTATTCTGAAACTATTTAAGTTAAAAATTTTAAATTTAACCTAGAGATAAAGCGTGATGATTCTCTTAAAATATCAAATATTTAAATTCTCTTACAATATCAAATATTTCGTTATTATGATTCTGAAGTCCGTTTCTTACCATTATTTTCGTTGTAAAAATCTGTCCTAATAATATCTTTTTTCCACGGAAAAAGTGAAAAACTACAATTTTTTTATATATGTATCTAATCGTTCATGCGTCTCTTAGTGATCGTATAAATTCTGAACGATTTGAGTGACGTTATGTCAGGATAGATAGCTTAAAAAAAAATTAAAAAAACTTTATAGGTGTTGGTTTAGTACCACTATTGTGTCACTTACCGGAAAAGGCTAGAACAACGTCTACCAGGCCAACTAGTATTCCTATAGAATTTACTACATATGAGTTTAAATTGTCAACTTTAAATTGAAAACCTTTTGATCAAATCAATGCAACATTTACATATACAAATATATCGTCATGCTTCACCAGTAGTATAAAATAATTTTAATACCACTCACTGATAATGCAAATATAGAGAGAAGGCGAGAATAAGTGCGGCCATAAAAATAAGAAGAATGGGAAATCATATCACAATATCTTGACTAATAATTTTCCTTTTACGCACGTAACGCTGCCAGGGCCGCTCGCTAACTAACCACATACTTACTTACTTACACCTGTTTATCACTATAGGTGTCACCTGTGTGCTGTATTTATAAGTAGCCACAGCCAATAAATGAAATTGGCTATATAGTAGTTACAAGACATGGAAGAAGTATGTGAAACAGATCACGGAAGATGATGCGATCTTCTTCATAAAACAAGACATTTTACAACTAACTGGCATTGTACAATTGGTAAAAAAAGTAAAAAATGAAATGGCAAAATACACGTTTAAATTTATATCTACCATATTATAGGTATTTATATATTTATCTATATGGGGGGGGGGGAACAGATTATAATAATTGTTATTGTAAAATATTTTTTTTCGATTCATCAATCTCATTTTCGTAGTAAAATTGAGGATTTCCTGCTTGAGATGGCCCTAATCCAGAGATTCCTAAACTGTGCATCGGCAAGCACAGGGCATCGCGGTTGCTTCAGTAAGAAAAAGGAAAATTTTTCTCATCAGTTTTTCAGGAAAAATAAAAAATTACTATTTCAGAGAAGAAGTGTTTTTTTGGGAAAATTCGATTTTCGGAAACAAAGGACACTACCGGAAATGATTTGTATTTGAAAGGTACCACGATTCTAAAAAGTCTGGGAACCCCACTTTAATCCAACTAATCAGTCTAATTTAAATCACGCCAATAAAGCTTAATTGGAGAAAAATTTGTTAATTTGGCGACGTCGCTAAGTTTACTAACATTTTTCAGTGTCTTAAAAATTGTAAATAAAATGATATAAGGACAAAATTAGAAGCAAATTATAGATTTTCAAAGTCGTCTTTTTCATTACTATCAAAGTTAAGTACATAGAACCACTAGAAAGAAGACTTCAGCCGAAATTCCGGACGAAAAGTCTTAGAATAACATTTGCATAAAGGGAATAATATACAAATTGACTACTAAATAGAACCTCTCATGAAAATGTAATAATAATAGATAATCCACATATCATTGGGGTTCTATTATAAACTGTAAATTTATTATTTCTTCTGAATTCAAAACCTCGACTGGAATTGAGGTCCTTATTTTCAGTTTCCTTCGTTTTCAAATTTCTAATTTTCAATAACCAATAAACGTTAGCCCACACTCTAAGAAAAAAATGTACCGTTTTACTACTATTATAGGAGGCAATTAAATGCCTTCTATAATGACAGTAACATTACAAACCGTAATGTACGAAGGTGAAAAATACACCATCATGGTGTAATTATTACTCACTCATATGTGTAGTTTTACACATGTCGTACGTAAAATTACGGTCCAGGTGTGTAATAGATTACGTTTTATTTGTGTATTAACTACACAACAAGATGTAATTTTACACATTCAGTTCGCAATAGTGCGCAGTTAAACGTAAAATTACATCATATTAATGTATTTTTAAACCACGCCTGTACACCTGAAAATGTAATTTTACACACTTATATAGTAATGTTTACACCCAGAAAAGTGTGATATTAATCCAACTGAATCACTCATTCTGATTCAATTCAACTGAATCAGTATGAGTGATTCAATTGTGCTGAAAAAAATAAACTGATTCAACTTAATTGAAAATAACGAATCAAAAAAGATTATTGATGGTTTTTTTTACATAAATATTTATAATAATATGACGTATAGAATAATTTGGAATTATATACAAAAAGATTCGAGATGTTAAATATTTTGCTTATTATGTCTAAATTTCTATATAAGTGTGTCGTATGATAAAATAATAATTCTTTTGGTAAATTTTAAAATAAACACTCCAAAAAAGTAAGATTATAAAAGTTTTATTATGAACGTTTACTTGCTTTCATGAACATAGGTAATCTTTATTTTGCAGTGTAACTGCCAATTAAACTGGTCAAAATTTTGAGATATGACTTTTTTTTACAATGCTTACGTTTTGCAGACACAATTATTTAAGCAATATCTTATAAAAAATTTAATTGTAATTAGATTACAATGATAATATTAAAAACTTATGGATTAAAATTGTAGTTACATCATATCAAAAATATAGTTTAAGAAAATTAACTAAACAATACTTAAATATAAGAAAAACAATATTCTGCTGACTCTTGCCATTCTTAGAACTTCGCAGAAAATGCATGCTGTGCTTTCATAGATGTCTTCACCAATTCCAGTTTCTAAACAAATTAGAAAATAAGGGTTACTTAATTTTATAACCATTTTTGATTATTATTTTTTTCTTTTTTTAATAACTATTTCACAGCAATTTAAAATTAAGAAAATTTCGCTTTCGCTACAAAATTACTTCTAGGCTATTTTAATGAATGTACAGATATTAGATTTTTGATTAAAAAACTCACCAGCAAAGTGACCCGGCGTGCTTATGGCACTGGCACTTCCGAACTGGTAGACGGAGGGTTTGAATTCCGTAGCCGGTTATATGCTGGCGAAAGTTTTCTGCTATTTCCCATCATAATTCCATATGAATATCGACATTATCCTCAAGAAGATGGTTGCAAACAGACACCTACCAAATCCTTATACCGCTTTTCTTGTCCTCCGCCCAATATTCTGCTGACTCTTGCCATTACTAGAACTTCAAGGAAAATGTAGGCTGCGGTTTCACATATGTCTTCACCAATTCCTTTTTCTAAACAAATCAAAAAATAAGGATTACTTAATTTTATAACCATTTTTGTTTATTTATTTTATTTATCTTTTTTCAATAAATATTTCACAGCAATTTAAAATTAAGAAAATTTCGTTTTTGCTACACAATTACTTCTAGGTTATTTTAATGAATGTACAGATATTAGATTTTCGATTAAAAAACTCACCAGCAAAGTAACCCGGCGTGCTTAGGCACTGGCACTTCCGAACTGGTAGACTGAGGGTTTGAATTCCGTAACCGGTTATATGCTGGTGAAAGTTTTCTGCTATTTCCCATCGCAATTCCAGATGAATATCGACATCGTCCTTAAAAAGATGGTTGCAAACAGACACCTACCAAATCCTTATACCGCTTTTCCTGTCCTCCGCCCAATATTCTGCTGACTCTTGCAATTACTAGAACTTCAGGGAAAATGTATGCTACGGTTTCACAGATGTCTTCACCAATTTCGATTTCTAAACAAATCAGAAAATAAGGGTTACTTAATTTTATAACCATTTTTGCTTATTTATTTTTTCTTTTTTCAATAACTATTTCACAGCAATTTAAAATTAAGAAAATTTCGTTTTTGCTACACAATTACTTTTAGGTTATTTTAATGAATGTACAGATATTAAATTTTTGATTAAAAAACTCACCAGCAAAGTAACCCGGCGTGCTTAGGCACTGGCACTTCCGAACTGGTAGACTGAGGGTTTGAATTCCGTAACCGGTTATATGCTGGTGAAAGTTTTCTGCTATTTCGCATCGTAATTCCAGATGAATATCGACATCGTCCTTAAGAAGATGGTTGCAAACAGACACCTGCCAAATCTTTGTACCGCTTTTCTTGTTCTCCGCCCATATCATCATGAAAAAGTTGAGAAATAATGATGTGAGTGACGTCCGTTACATACCATTGTCTAAAAAACGAACGTTAAATTCCATTATTATTATTACCATTGTTATTATTACTTAAAAAACTCGATTTCCATACGTCGCGTCGTTTCAATTTAAACCTGTTATGAATTTATATTACTGTAAAGCAAAAAAAAAAAAAAAATTCGTTAAGTGCGTGTTCTTGACACGCACTAACAAGTAAAGGTCCCGAGGCCGGACCTATCGATTTCGATGAAACTTAAATATATTGTAGAACACTAAAAACTAAGGGACACGTATTTTTTTTATCTGCGGAAAAACGGTTTGAAGGGGTGAAATCGCCCTCCAAAAATTGGGGTAAAAATTTAATTTTTCAAATATCTCTAAAACAGTAAGAGATAGAGAAAAAGTTTAAATTGGCGATATTGCTCTTTTTTAAAGAGCTATCTATTGATATGCAATTTGTTCATATTACATCAACAGGAGTGGTTGGGGGTTAAAATTTGGGGGTTAATTTTGCAAAAAGGGGGTGAAAAATAAACAATATAAAAATTTTGTTTACAGATTTGAAATCTACGTCAAAAAATCTAATTGACCTGTTTTTGCTCAATGCCCTAATATTAAGTCTAGGGGTAGTTAACTAGAGGGTGACTCTGTCGAATAGTCGTACAATTTGGGTATTTCAAGGAGTTCTTCATGGAAAATAGCTTAAGACAATTAGAATAACGTAGAAATGAAATTTTCGAATTTAAAATTGAGTTTGCGCAACATTGGAGAGGGGGTGAGTCACCCTCTTAAATTACATACTAGTTTATATACACTAATTTTTGCTATTAACACACTGATAGTGGGTAAAATAATGTCACAATAAGTGGTTCTGAAGTTGGACTATCATATGTAAGGTCTTTATTAGGTTTGTTTTTTAATGGATATTATAGTTTTCCTTATCGAAAATTATCGATACCGAAAATTACATAACCTAACCTAAAATAACGAAACCTAATAAAAACCTTACATACGATAGTCTAACTTCAGAACGATCTATTGTGACATTATTACCCCCTGTCAGTGTGTTAAAAGATATCTGAATTGTAGATAATGTTTTAATTTTCACAGAAATTGACAACCCCCCAAAATAAATTATTAGTCAAATTGTAAAATAAACTTTTATCAAATTACATAACTATTTGTATGAAGCAAAATTAAAAAAATTAACTTACCTGAAATATTTTAAATGTATCATCAGGACAGCATTTTGGAAACAAACAAATTTATATTACAGTATTCTTTGCACATTATTCCAGAAGCCATTTGCACAATGCAAATAAAAACAAAACACCAGTACACCACTATAACACTGTTTTTGTAGCATATTTAAAGATTAATTTATCATACACGTTATAATCATACATATTAACTATATATCTTATCAAAAAATACTTTTATTTAATTCAGCTAATTTGAAAACATAACTTTTAACCTTTAAGAGTATTACTTATGTACGTATAAATAATACAGCAATTCAATAACAGATAATATTAAAATACATAAACTCATTTGCGCGCGCATGGGTTTTGCTATTTAGTGGTGTAAAAATAAACCAAAAACGTTGTAAAAATCCAAAGTTACACCTTTATTTGTGTAATATTAAAAAAAAACAGTAATTATACACAAATTATATAAAAATACACCAATTTTTTCATATTACACAAATAATAGTGCATATTTTCAGAGCGAGGAGTAATTTTGCTCTAAATTTAAGTTATTTTACACGTTTTTGACCCTTTTTTCTTAGAGTGCATAGATACATTATCTTGCATAATAAAAGTGTTAAAAATGATATAATTTACCTAATTTTCTTCTCTAATAGATATTTTAATCTATTAACTCATGTTTTTTTTTTTTTTTTTTTTTTGTTCCGTTGTAAACACAAAATAAATATACTCATTTTATAAACAATTAGGCAAAAACAAAAGCATCATCAATTACAGTACATACATGCACATGCTCAGTAGTACTCATGCATGTACCTACTTACGGACATACACCACGTTAAGTAGTAAAACCAGAAAAAATTAATAAAACACAACCAAAACAAAAACTTAATGCAAACAAAAAAGAATCAATTTTCAAGTGTTTTTTTTCTACATTCATTTGTCCAGACAGACATTCATTTCCTGTACGTTACTTTTTGGTCGTTCGCTGGTTGGTGAATTCACTCACAATGAATGCCCTCTATTTTATTTTTATACATTGAAAATTATTTAATTTCATTGAAAACCATTAAATTTTGTATCGTGTGTGAGTCATTTTGTTAGATAAAGAACTTATAGATGTGTACGTAACGCACACATATTGTTTCATGCTAATGATTTTTTAATGAGTTCTTCGCGCCGCGCCGGTTGAAACGGTGTGTGAATTATTTTTTTAACTACGTTTTTTTTTTGTGGACTCTATCAAAATGCACCATCAACAATAACAGTGCAAGCGAAGTCGCATATGAAATTATTTCTTAATTACGTGTACAGGTGAATTTGTTGCGAAAATTTTGCTTATACTCGTATGTCTCTTCGATCAAGATTGGTGTTTGTGAAACAATCAATAGTAAATGTTATGGGTTTTATAATACACATAAATATATGAGTTGCCTAGTATCAAAATCTACTAATTCTACTTTATAAAGATCATGGGAAATCGCAAAAAACCACAACTCAGTTCAAAATTAATTTTTCGATTAAAAAGTCATAATTATATTAACTAACAAGGTAAAAAAGATGACTAGTATAATTATCAAAAAACAAAATTATCATTTTACCCCTTTTTTAATCAAAATTATTTGAATTTATTAGGTTTTGATAGTAACATTTATATAAAGTGCGTTTTAAAACAGAAATTATAAGGGAAATTTATTAAAAAAAATTTGATTCAGCAATATTAGATGTATCAGGGTTAGACGACACAATCTGTTTTGTAATATTGTAAACTATTTTCATTTTGTCACTTAAAACCAAAGTGCTTACTTAATAATTCATTTACATCTACGATTCCATTATTTAAAATTTTAGATAAATACTAAAATACAAATTTTACGTGAAAACATAATTTTATACTTCATACGTCCCGTATGTCAGTGAGAAAATTAAAATTTGAACGCTTAAAATCTGAAATATAGGTTATGTATGGGTATTTAGCAGGATTTGTAAAGTTTTCAATGTAATTTTAGCAGGATTTGAAAATTATGTTATATTTCAGTTGCAGATTTATTTAGTAAGCAGTTAAAATTACAACAAAAAATGTTAAGGGGCATGGGCCTTGTTACATTTAAAAACTAATGGCCCTAAAAATCAAAAAATTCGAAAAGTGCATTTAGTAGATTTTGATACTAGGCGACACATATATGCAAATATGAAATAAAAACGTATTGAATAGTAAAATTCGTAAGCTCAATAGAATAATAACAATATTCTAAGTGTATGGATAATAATTGTTGAACAGTTTGGTTTCAATAAAGAAGTAAAAACAAAGAGTATTTTCTATCGACAGTTGGTATAGGGCTGAACGAATTTCAAATGAAACAGCTCTCTTCAATCGCGCAAATGGAATGGGTAAACTGTATTTCAAAGGACACTTGTATAAGTGCTCTAGTGAACTTAACAAATATCGATTGTGTTAACTTTAATATATTAATATAGAATTAATTATTATATAGAATTATTATTATAGAATATTAATTGTGTCACATTTTACAGTATTGTTAATCTTTTCTTTCCTAAAAGATATTTTATAGGTAGTTTTTTACTTCCTTACTAACGGAAATTTAACTACAAACACTTCTGGCGTCGAAAATCGAAAACTGAATCTTCTAGTTCAGACACCAGTGACACTACATGATGCGTCTACTACACAAATTCTTACAATGGGTCTTTCTAGGAACTGAATTTGCCAGGATTCTAAAATTTATAAAAAATATTAATCTTCACGTATACTTTAACACATATAGTTTAATACATTGTTTGATCAACTTTTTGCCAAATAAAGGTAAAAGACGAAACGTCTTCAGACAATTGTTTTTTTTTTAGTATTTTAAGCATGAATATTATATTATATAGCTATTTTCTGATAACTATTTTCTAGCTAACTTCTAATTCCTGATGTGCTGTTTATTGGTGTCATGGAATATGAGGAATCTTCTTCTGCTGACGCCTAACTTTTATTTCTTGTCTGATGCCCTTCAATCGATCGTACACACAAGCAAACACACACACACACACTCACAAAAAACTCTATAAAGTTGTGCCTACTAGAAATGTTATAAAAAATATACTCGCCATAAATTTGTGTAAATATTTGCAAACACGCTTAAGCAGGGAGTTCACGCCAGAAACGGCTAATAAACTAATTTTTTTTCGAATTTCTTTTTATATTTTTATTTTGTTCTATGGTTCTTTACAAAAAAGGTGATATACAAAACATGGCCAAAAAAAATTTTTTTCAAGTAGAAAAATATCTATTTGTGAGCCGCCGCACAGCTAAGTTGCTGCTCCATTGCAGACAGCGCTCGCCCCCCCCCCCTCGCGATTTGATTAGTAATATTTAATTTTGGTGTGTACATGAGTTATAGTATGCACTAAATAATGTTCTTTTATTTGTATGCCTTAGAGTAAACCGCTTCTTTTGTTAGCATTTTTGTTTTTTACCGTTTCCCAAAAGTTGTGTTTTTCCCGACCAGGAAAAACTCAAGTTCTATAAAAGATAGAGACTTAATTTTTTTTAAATTTTGTTCATAAACATATTGCGCATAAAGTGGAGTATGCTTTTTCCATTTGAACAATTGTAACTATTTTTTTTAATTTTTTTTTTTTATATAAAAATTGGGTTTTATAATTTTTAGAAGTTTGGGATTACAATTTTATAGTGAATTTTTAAAATTACCTGAAACCCATACTCAGCTTTATGGACAGGTCCTTTAGGAATAAAATACTGGAAAAATATTTAAAAAATATTCATTACTTTTTGAGATATGGCATTCCTTGTAAAGGTTTAAAAACTTGTGAAAAAAGGCCCCCCACAGGGAAGAGTAGTGAATGTTTCAAAAACAAAATTTTCTATTTGAAACCCTCCCTAATTTGAAAAAAAATTTCAAAAAGCAAAATAATCATAAATAAAAAAGTTGCTTTTTTATTTGAACTACCTCCTTAAACCATTTTTACGAACTTTCTATATATGTGCCAATTTTTGAATCTTCTCACAATACCGAAATTGCTCTGGATAATTCAGTTGCTTCCAGCTAGAACTCAAACGAAAAGTAGCACGTTTTCTGTTTACATACATTTAGTTCTACATTCGTAAACGTAATATTGAATATAATAATCACTGTATGTTGCAGTGTAGCTGTTATTGTATCCTGTATAGCATTTGTGCAATGATTTTTTTTTATTTCTATTCCCTTTTTGTTTCCATTCTCTTCAACTCCCTTCCCACCCCTGTTCTCTTTAAGTTCTATTTGTGTGATTTTGATTTAAAAATCAGTTTCTCTCCCACACACAAAGCAAACAAAACGGAATTTAAACAAGCAAATGTAAAATAACACTGTAAATACACAAGTACAGATACATACATTTACAAAGAGAGCATAGAGTATAGCGAGCTGTAGGTATAGGGTACACTTAGTTACCGCAAACATTGCACACACATAACATAAAATGTATATTTACAATGGTCATTTACAGCAACGGGAAATGGAAGAGTGAAATTGCAGAACAAAGTTTTGGTATTAAATGACATTAAATATACAGAAATACATTGATATCAAACAAGATCGGATTAGATTAAGTGATGAGTTTGTACTGGGGATAAGTTTTTTTGGAAGGGATATGCCATCAATAGTTGCAAAAGTGAATAATAAAACCAAAGAGTAGTGCAGCAATTAAAAAAAATTTCTTTTTCAGCTGGTACACTATTTTAATAATTAATACACTTTATATGGAATTGTTGACACGACACCGCGTTGTGTTACAGTTAGTTAGGTTTCACTTGACGCCGTTTATTAAAATTTCCAAAATCAAGGAATTTACATTTTCACGGCAATCATTCTGCCGGTATATACGCCCCCATCGCAAAAAATATTTTCCAAGCAGCAATCAAACAAAACAAAAATGACGATTAATATGACGACTCCTCGTTTCGGCTTGTATCGTCAACGAAAACTCCAATGAAATAGCAGCGAAATAAAAACACCTTTACTTCTGTGATGTTTTCGCATCTAAGGCCAACATAATAAGAAAATATGTATTTCCATCATTTGAAATTTTTTTTATTTTAAATAACATTTCGCATTTTAGTAGCCACAATTCTACATCATTTTTATCGAACGGTGGCAGTTTTTCATTTACAAATTGAACATTTTGATTTGTTCGTCGCATTTTTATTTTGTTTTGAAAACAAATATATTTAAATAATAAAAATTAATGGTTAACGACTGACCTGAGATCACTTTGGGGTCACCACTATTAAAATTTCCAAAATTAGGAAATTTATATTTTCACGACAATCTTTGTGTCGGTACACCGTACAGCGTCGTGGACAAAATATAACATTTTTATAACCAACATTCACCATCAGTCATTATACTGTGTATAATTTATAAACACATATACCTGTAATTTTAATTCATATCGAAATAAAACACGTGTTGTATATCTAGCCATAGCTGAATAAATGGCATGAATACAGCTACGTTAGACGCTACACAGAGGTAGTCTTTTGTATGGCGACCAACTTCATCCTGTTACGGTGCTATATTTTCATAACAGGCCAAAAAAATTTCCATTTCGGTTGCTGAAATTAACTTGAAATAAATATTTTATGCATAACTGTGTCTGGTAGTTTTGCAAATTTTTGTTTTCACTTTAAAAATCCATTTTGATGACGTCATAGAGTACATTAGATAGTTTTGATTAAACGTGACCGTAAACTGAATACTATTGGGTCGGATATTTTAAACTCCAGACAATTTGCTTCAAAAAAAGTCTTTGTTTGAAAATGAGTAATTAAGCTCCAAAAGGAATTGTAAAATATTTGTTTTACTATTTAGAGAATTAATCATTACGAAACATGATGGGTGTAAACGGGTCTTTACATAACTATTACACAACATTTATGGTACATATTGTATAACTAACTATATACGTGTTGTTATACGAATTTAACTCCGTGACGAGATACGTTGAGATTGTAAAGAGGAATTCAATATACTACAAAACACTGTAAACACTGTAAATATGTCTCTGTACGAAGTGGAACGTCTCTAACAACGTAATGGTGCAAGAGAAAAATGCGCATTATGTGAGCGATTGAACAGGCGACCACGGCCAAACAGATCGATCCAATCCAAGCAACTATGGTGGACACAAAGAGTGCTTCTTTCTCATTATTGTTAAATTCTAAAACTATTATAGAAGGCAACAAACAACCATCTACAAAGTATTGCTATAGTAATAGGTACTTTGGTACTAGCAAAGACAATAGGGAAGCCATACACGAGCGAACTTTTTGAAGTATCCTTCACCGCGACATGTGTGGAAGAGCGTTGATTGTGGATTAATTTTATCAGAATCGGATTGCTGAATTTGATCCAGTGGTCCTAAGAACGGAACTGATCGGAAATAGCGCATACGGATCAAATCCTTTACAACTAGCGGATAGCTAAATATTAATTAACAGAACTGATCTGTCCGTTATGTTAACGTTTTAAATTTAAAATCAAATACATTTGTCTGATGATATCCATAGAATTCAATTCGGTGTACTAAATCCTTTAAAATGTCCGTCTGCGTGTGTGTGGGCTACCTAATGTGTGTGGAAAGAAATCGTCAAACATGCAACAAAACAAGTCATTCGTTCACAAAACAATCTTCGGTGCTTAGTTTATGTTTGTCTGTTCTATTCTATATTCCGTACGTAGAGTTATTTAATATGGTATTATTATTATTGGCGTAGACTACTGTACAAAAATTTGGATATAGTCTTGAGAAATATCAGCCTTGGTCTTGCAATCGTGAGGTACGGTTTTAACCAAAATTATTAATACAGAAACAAACTGAAAAGCGAGAATTTGAGCTTCTTATTGCTTGAGGAGAGTGAGTATCGGATCTAGTGATGAGCCAAATTAGTCTTAGTCTTGCAGTCTTGTACAAAAAATGCAAGACAAAGACAAAGACCAAGACTATATATACCAAGAACAAGACCAAGACCAAGGCTATAAGTATGGCTGCAAGACCAAGACCAAGACTATAAGTATGGCTGCAAGACCAATACCAAGACTCAAGTGAGCAAGACCAAGACAAAAACAAGAAAAAAGCAAGACTCTTACTAAACCATTTAAATAGTTTGAAAGTATAGTTAAATCCGTAAAGAGAGAAAATTCTGAGTTTGGAAGGAAAAAATTCGCTAATCAAAAAATGAAAGAAGTGCAAGATTTTTAGCAATACCAAGACCAAGACCAATACCAAGACTGCATTTTGAAAGACCAAGACCAAGACCGAGACTTAAGCTGCTCTAGCAAGACCAAGACCAAGATTATTAATGCAAGAACAAGACCAAGACCAAGACTTCCAAGTCGCATTAGCTCATCACTAATCGGATCGAAAAATACCTAAACCTAAACTCTAATCTGAACTACCAAATATAAAATCCTAAACTGATTGTAATTAAACTAAAATGTGCGCCATCTGCTTTATTTGGGATGAAAGGTGCAAAAAAGTAGGAAGAAATAAATAAAGGTGTTCGATTATTCTAGCCTTGGTCACTAGGTACTTGGAGTCTTAAAATAGCGGAATGAGCTACTGCGTAAATACATTTGAATAAACTGTCTGTAGAAAAAAAGCACCACAATTTTCAATTCAAACTCTCAAAACGATTTCTTTATTTAAAGATTAATAATTTCTTTGATTTTGTTTTCTTTAAATCAAAAAAAATTTTTTTGAATCACCAAAAAAATATTTTTTGATTTACTTTTTTTCTGTAGTTAAAGAAATATTTTTCTGAATCAAGAAAAATTTTTCAAGAAAATTAAAGAAATTTTTAATTTTTAACCAAAGAAATCGTTTTGGCAGTGCAGGTGAAATGTAAACAGATTAAAACAAAGAAAATTATTTAGTTCAAATTTCTTGTGCAAAATATGGACACAAAAAATGACATAATCTTACTAGGCTACTATCTTATTAACAGAGAAAATAAGAAAAATGCCAGTAGTGTATTAAACTCATTTCCCGAAAGAGTGAGAGAAACATAATTACACCAATACCTCAATTTGCGTCGTGGTTACGTTCCAAACAACACGACGCAAATTGAAACGACGCAAAGTAAATTATGATTTTCTTAAAGAAAAAAAAAGAAAATTTCAAATTATTTAGAAAATAATTAAAGACTCGAACCCAAAAAAACGCAACTTCGAAAATCTAACGACGCACAGTGAAATTTACTATTAATTCAATAGCGACGCAACTTCGAAAAAACGCAAAACGAAACGACGCAAAGCGAGGTATTGGTGTACCACATTAAACTGTTCCGGCAATAACTTCGACTTTAAACTCGATTGGCATGTAAACAGGAAAAAAGATTTTTAACAAAAGTTTGTTACTAAATTAAGCCGAAGATTCATGTACGTCAGTGTACCATTTTCCTGTTGCAAGTTGCATAAGTAGTTTAGCTAGTTGATACACAATGAAGCGATGACTCTGTATAGTAAATCGTTCAGCAGTTGCACGCTGTTTAAAAACTTTTCGTGTTGGACGATTTCAAACATTTTTACGTAAAAAGAGGTTAGGTTATTGTCTGTTGTTCTCCACATAATATAATATGGCTTGTTCCTCTCTTTTACTTTTGCTTGCATTTACTTTTATACTTTTTTCTTGAAAAAAAAAATTAGGTTGATCCAATTATTATTATACTGGTTTGTCCACATACTTACAGTTCAACTCAACACTTTGCTCTGACTGTCGTGTTTTCGCAATTGTGAGAAAACTGTCGCGTTGATGTGGATCAAGCATTACGCTCCTTTCACATTATACGGTTTTTTGCCGTACGGCAAAAAACCGTACGGTCACATTTTTTTAGTGGAGTGAAAAAGAGCATTGGACCTTTCACATTACACGGTCACTTGCCACTGCACTTGACGGTTGCCGTACGGCTTTTTTAACTCAGTAGTGTATGTAATTAAATTGATGCTTTCACATTTGACGGTTTTTTAACGTACGGCAGTAACATTATTTTGTTGAATTTTATGTTAATTATTAATTTTATTTGTAAAATGGATGAAACTAATGTTGAATGTGGTAACAAGCATTTTAATAGATTGTATGTAATTTCCAAATTGTGTGTTTTTACGTTAAGTTCGTCAAGAAATTAATCAAAGAAGCTTATAAAGTCCGAAAATAGTTAAAAAATGTATTTTCGTCATTTTTCAGGTCTTCAAAGAGTGTGGTAATAAATAATCCTACTATATATTTCCTCTGATTTATAGAATTAACTTTAATCACACTTGTTACATGTATGATGTTGCAAATCAAATGAACATATTCAGGTTAACACGGCAAAAAACCGTGCAATGTGAAAGCAACTACATCACGGCAAAAAGTCGTACGGTTTTTTACCGCACAGCGAAAACCGTAAGTACAATGTGAAAGGAGCGTTAGGCTTGTTAATTCTAAACAAATTAAACATATTACTCGTGAATGAGTCACAAATCACAAGCAAAGTTGATTTGGTTGGTTCCCGGGAAATTATCGTTAAACAATAATTGTTTAAATATATTATGTAGTTTCCGATTTGAAGATGTTTTTCTGTATAAACAATTAAATATATCAAACAGATTAAAGTCTGTGTAAGTAATTTATAATTATCCATAACAGATCTATTGTTATAGGCATTCATTCAAATAGAAAATTAAAATAGACAATAGGTTATTATCGAATGGTTAAACTGTTTGATGGATACAGTAAAAACTATCAATGAAATTCAAATTAGGCTTTAGAATATTGAGTTTTTAGTAATTTGGGAGTAACCTTACCATTTTATCTAAACAAAATGATGAATAAAACTAGCGAAAACTTGCAGTACAAAATTTATTTTTTGGTAAACGTTCTACATACCGAGGAAAGTATACGATTTCTCGTCGCTAAGGCTGCGGTTACATTGGATACGAATTCATACGAAAATTGATTCGTACGAGCTCGTACGAAATTCATTCGTACGACTGTGTGGTTACATTGGATACGGAATCGTAATACGAATTCGTATTTAAATTTAAATTGAAAACCGTTAGTATATATTGCATGATATTAAACAATGGATCCAGTTACCGAATCTTATTTATTAAAAACACCGTTTTCAAAATTTCTAATTATAGAAAACAAACAATTCTGGGTAAACGATTATTTATTATTCATATAGAGCAAAAAAAGCTGAGTTCTGGAATTACTTTGAGGAAATTTTTCAAGACGAACAGAAATTTTTAGAATACTTGAACATGTCAATTACATTTTAAAATCTACTGAATTTCAGCTTCAATATTTAGTTAATTAATTTTTCATTACATATACTTAAAATGTTTTTGTTAGGTTAGGTTAGCTTTATTATATTGTAATATATTTAATTAAAAAATTATTTAAACATTTCATCTGCCACCTTATTCCACAATTTTTTATTTAACTTTCTATTATGATAATATTTATGTTTTTGATTCCTTAAAGACCGCCTTTCTTCAACAAAAATAATTATTTTCGTACGCATTCGCATCAAAAAACAAAATATTTTGGTCGTATCAAAAAGTCGTACGAGCACGTACGAAAGAGCCATAAGCAGTGTAACCACGCATGTCTAAAAGTATGCATTTGTTTAATTCGTATAAACTCGTATGAATTCGTACGAATGAATTTTCGGATGAATTCGTATCCAGTGTAACCGCTACCTAAAGCTTTCGGTGGGTGCTTCGTAATTTAAGGTTAAAATGCAGGCTACGCAGACAAAAATTTCAAACTAGGCACTAAAAATATCGGAAGATCGGTTGAACAACATTACTGTATGTAGTTTTTTTCAGCGAAATAAAGGAGTAAAGTTCATTTTTCTTTTTATCCTCTATTATTTTAAAATCTTTTCTTGATCCGCCAAAGATTTTGATATTAACAAATTAACCCACTGACGCAAAACTTTGGGAGCCAAAAATAAAAAGAGTAACCGCAAAGATACCAATCGTATAAATAGTACAAACAAATCTAGTTTCGATTAGTTAAACCAGTAATTTTATATTCCAGGAATGGTTGAAAATCTTTAACAATTTTTTATTCGTCATTTTTGTCATAAAAAACTTGAATTACCGTCAGTACAAGTTTAACGAGGTTTTACTGTTCAATCATTTCAAAGTGTTCTATACTGTATTGCTAACAAGAATCTTATTAGCATGCGTGATATAATGGATTATTCATTCACAGAGGTACCATTTCCTACAATTTTATTTCTTATTTTTATATTGGTGGATATTTTATACAAAATAATAAAAATCCAATAAAATCAACCATTTGGTTTTTAATGCTTTCTGTTTCAAAACATAAAGTTTTCGTTTTAAATTTCATAAAGAAACTCTTTAACTAAAAGTTAAAAAAAATGTTTACCTTTCATGGAATTAAAGGTTTAAGACTCAATTCAAATAAAAAATTAATTTTAAGTTTTAAATAACAAATGTTTTGACTACTTCACTGCCACGTAAAAAGAATCTTGTAAAGGAGAGCCTGAGCGTCTGTAAACATGGAGAAACAGATAATTGTTTATATTACATATTATGTGTGTTGTGAAAAGAATACTTTCTCTGATAAGTAGTGCCGCCATTATTTACACCTTTCTAAGGACACTTTTTGAAAAAAGACTGCTGTTTTTTGTTGTCAGTTATATCTCCCTCTTTATTTTCTTTGGCATGTTAACATATCAGTGGCAGTGAATCGGTTAACAACTGAACGTGCTTCCAGTACCCTTTTATATAAAAGTTAATAGGGAAAAGAACTACAATTAACGCTCTGTATCAACTTATAAAAACAGTATTAAAATTTATGTCATATAAATACAATTTTAATTGAATATTGTTTATTTTATTTAAAATAAATAAATAAAATTTTTAATTAATTTCCGTAACATTTATCGATTTTACATTGCATTTCAAAAATAAATAAAATTTGATTGGTATACAGGTAACGTTTCAGGGGCGGTTCCTGATAAAAATAATTGGCATTAAAATTTTTTAACAAAGTTGGCAACGTTTGATTATACGTATATATTTTATTTTCAAAAATACAAATCATGTGTAACTATTCCTGTATCGATAGTTCTGGCTGAAATATTTTTACTAGTTTACACAAAACTTGGTAATATTTATTCCAACTCAACACTTGTTTTGGTATAAAAGAGTACAAGACCAAACATTGCCAAAACATTACACAATAATATTTTTGATTTATTTTTTAGTGTTCCGTATCAAAATTGCCAAAAGGGAACACTTATGCAATCACTTCAGTGTCTATCCATGTGTTATAGGCGATTTTCACTGAAACAATTCGACGCAAAAATTTGAAATTTAGGATAGAAATTGAGTGTGGTTTCGATTCTGGTGGTTAATTTTTGGGGATAACCTGAAAAGTGGGAAAAAAAATTTCTCCCAAGAGCATTGAGCAGGGTATCTAAGAAAAGCTAATTCAAATATGAATTCAATTATAAATATAACTACCAACATAATATTCTTTTGTTCCTTTTTTTCTATTGGAAAAGTCCCTTGAAAATTGCTGTTTCCGACCCTTATTACCAAAAAAATCGCTCAGAAAATATGAAAAGATTCATGAACATAAAGAAAAGTTGATGACACATTTCGCTTTGAACAAGATTGACAAAAGATTTCAAGTAATTTTCTACCTAAAGCATATATTATAAATTAATACATATTTTATAATAAATTATATCATTAAGGGGGATCACTAGTGTGACCGCCTGAAAAAACGTGATTTTTGGGAATTTTTTTAAAGAAAACTACTGTATGGAATGTTTTAATATTTTAAGGATATATTCGCTGATATATACTAAATTCAAGATAAAATTTTTGGAACGAAAAATTGAAAATTCAATGAGTTATTCGCGATCTCCCAAGGCTTCCCTACTGCTGCAGTGATAGCGACCTTCACAGTACCTGAAATCAAAAAAACCAAAAAGCATGTTAAACTAGAAGGTATTACCCGTGTCATGAACTTCAATCGAAAAAAAAGTTAAAATTTAACAGCATAGCGGAGTTTTTAAAAAAAAGTTTTAAATTTTGCGCGAAATTTTGATGATTTTTGGTGTGTAAAAATTACATTTTTTATTCGATCGAAAAACTGGAGGTTCAGGGCACGAAGAAACATATACAAAAGAAGCTGCAATAAGAATCAAATCGATCGGTTGATTTGTCTTCGAGTTATAACTGCAGCAAATTTGAAAAATGTAGTTTTCTTTATCCTACCTTTTAATTTTAATCACTAAAAATTTTTACTAAAATTATTTATGATGTACTCTCACTGTAACGGTCATAGTAAAACTAGATGAGTCGTTTAAATGTGCCAGGGTTTAGTTGCCCCACAACATGTGACGGGCAGCCACGTCCAGAAACTCCCGAACTATCAACCTTCATACATTTCTCAATACCTCAAAGTTAACAATGAAAATCAGAATTCGTTCTTCAGATGGCTGTAACTCAAAAACTATTTGAGATATGCACTTGACAGGTATAGAATAGACTATCAAAACCTGCAAAAAAAATTTTTTCAGTTTTTTCAAAATGTCACACTAGTGGTCCCCTTTAATAAGTAATTGCTGAAATTCAACAACTGAAAATTCGTAGCACTGTTTGCGCACGTATAACTTGCACCTGACAACTTTGACTTTTTTTCTAAATCTTTGAAATTTTTGGTCTCTTTCTCTGATAAAAAAAAAGCTATGAATTATTTTACTATAGATGCCATAATTTGAATTAATTATAGATATTTTCGACGCAGTATAACTTTAATTAATCGGTGATTTCACTTGAACCCATTTCATTATTTCAAAATTTATAACCAATATATACATTCAATTTTCATTTTATACTCAGTAATTTAAATCGTAATTACTCATAATTATTACTCATCACAAAAAAATTATATCCTTGTCTTAATTCTCAAGTAATATGACCTTACGTTTAGTTTAGAAGGAACCTTAAAAATTTATATGCTTTTAGTGAAAGAATTGCGGTAATCTTGGAACAATCTTATGGCTAATTGAATTTTAATTAAAAACAATTTTGTATTTTTAAATACGTATTTAAAATATCATTAAGTACAATTAAAATGAATGAATTCAGTGGCTGTGCAACGGTGGTAGAACTAATGTGGAGCAATACCCGGAATAAGGAATATATTTCCATGTGCAAGTTAACTATCGAAGTCAGAAATTATTCATGAATTGTTCAATTGACAACATTTAGTTTAAAATATAAAACTTAAATACACAGTCAAAGCGCCAATTGTACGTTTAAACTTATTACTCGATTTCACGGATTCAGGTCGTAAATTGGGAAGGGGTCATGATGCTTTTTTGAAATTGTCCAGTCACCAGTCCAGAGGTCGAAAAAAATAGGTTTTTCCACGATTTTTTTTAGATATAAATTGAACAACGAAAACAAATAACTAGTGATATCAGTTCTTTTATTAACTATTCAAGATTATTGATAAGATTTTGAAGCTCAGGAGCATCTGAAGAAAAGAAGTAAAAAAAAAATTCTTAATCTATATGAGTATGGTTATTGGCGGAACCAGAATTAGCAATTTTGCATGTATAGAAACAAAATGGCGGCAGTTTAAAAAAAAATTCTGAAATTTTACCATTTTTTGGGATTAAAATGATCATAAAATGGCCATACTTTATCCAAAAAATCTGGTTGTGGTTTAGCCCATAGCGAAATGTGTTGTAGATATTCTGTGCAAATTTAAACTAATTTGGATGAATAGATCTTGACACAGGTGTCGAAAAAGGTCATTTCGAGAGAAACGCGTTTAAATTTATTTCTGATAAATATAACTATAGGAAAATGCAAAAACAAAAAATCGATTTTTTGAAATTTCTGGACTGATGAGCCCCCTTAAAAGAACGGCCTCAAAAACCCATAATTTGCTTCAAATTCTATCATTTTACTTGCGATTCTGTGGCATTGAAAAATTTTAGTAAAGGGGATGACGTCACCAAGTCAAAAATTTCCTCTATTCTCAAGTCAAGCTCTACTGAAGTGATTTGGATTAGGTGATTATGGTTAAATTAGGTAATTTTGGTATGAACTTTTCAATTTTACTATGCAAATGACGAAATTCTCTTTACAAATATAGCTTATCGGACCGAAGTCTTTTTTCACATGATTCTACATGTTTCTACATACTTATTTTTAGCAAAAATGAAAAGAACAACCCCAAAAACTTATAATACGCTTCCAATTTCATCATTCTATCATTTTATTTATGATTTTTAATGGCTCTTGGCTTTATCTATATGGCTATAACTACTTTTATGAACTTATTTTCTACCCATTTTGGTTTCTGATGGTAAAACGTATGCATTATTGTATCTTGTTAAATGAATAGATTGGTGTGTGCGGGCTTATTGTATTTGGATGAAAAGGTATTACAAGCTATTGAGATGTTTTTTCAATAAATAATAATAGTTTTGTAGTTGTCTGCTATTTTTAGAAAAAAAAATAAAACAGCTTTAATTGACTCAACTATCGTAATACATATTACAATATTGAATACAACAATACGTACAACAATTCCCTTTCCGGTGCGGGTTTTCATGCATGATAATCTTATTTAAGAATGAATCGTCTATTTAACAATCAGCGCTCATATGTAGCCTAAAGGTGATAGTAACTGGCACGTCTTCAAAGTGTTAATTGAAGAAATATTATGACTCAATGATTACCAATAATACATCTTACTAGGTTCATGTTATAACAATTAAAATAAAATTTTATGGCCTGATTTCCTAGTGTTCTGGTAAATCCTGTTAGCTTTAGCAAGCGTGGAATAATTTTTAACACTCAAAGTTTTCCGCCGTAGGCTGAATCGGAAACTTTCGTGTTTGAAACTGGGAGAGTTATAGGTCGGTTGCCATTTTGCAAATGAATTTTTCGATTATCTCCGTAATCAACGTCTCTTTTATAAATACAGCTAATCCTTTTTTTTGTGCGGTGGATAGGGATCGCATACAAAAAATTTCTTCGAAAAAACATAACTCAAAACGCTCAAAACTTAGAAATTTCCTTAGAATTACTTCTATAAACAAGATAAAGCATTAATTTACACCTAGAAATATTTTATTTCAATTTTATTATAATATTATGAAAATTTTTAAAAATAGATCTGTAAAAAAATTAAATGATGCAATAACTTAAAGTATTTTTATCAAAGAAAGTTATTATAGTAAATGCTTAAGTTTCTTACTGTCTCTTGATTTTGATTTATATTATGCATTTTAATGGAATTTTTTTTTAAAAACCGCATAAAAAAATCGCATAAAAAAAGACCACATAACAAAAGGTTCAGCTGTATTACGATTTACTAAAACTTTCGTAAGAAATATTTTTGTATAAAATTAATACTAAAAAAGTTATTCAGAAAAAATTATTTTTAATAAAGTAAGTAATATAGGTGTTGAAGCTATTTATACAGATATTGTATATTATTATAACTCTCATTTTAGCTTTAAAAAATATTTCCTTACACAAACTGATGAGTATTTAATCCAGAGCTATAATTTAGCTATATTCCGATGTTACAAACTTTTTATACGATTATTATGAAATTGCTTATGAGAGATAGATTATAAGCAATAGTTCCCTTTACTATTTTGACCCCTTTTAAAACTGCCGTGAATTAACGTATGCAAACAATAGCTGAGCGAAATTTGTTACTTTATACACGAATGTGTGTAAAGAAACACAGCTCACTACACATTTATTAATCTTGATTATTAACAAATAATTGAAAATCAGTGTTTGTTTCTAATAAGTTTCGATACAATTTTAATATATTGTAATCTTATGTTAGCCGTAGACTAATATCACCGTTGCGTTGCTCTTGCCTAACTTTTTCGCTCATGTGTATTATGCAACTTAGAATTCCTTAAAAATTCTAACTAAAAATACAAATCGTATTAAAACAGCGATATAACTATTAAAAATTGATATATCCATTCTATTTATTTATAAATGAATCATCTATTTTGGTTTTCGTATGTGGGTTTAAAATTTTAAAATACTCATCCATTTTATGTTTCATATATACTAAACACCAAAAACATGTTTTTGAAAAATTAGAAAAAAAGAAATCGATTTTTTTCGTCTGATGTAAACTTTAAATATAATAATGAATGATCGCTAATGAATTTTCAAATTATTTTTACCGATAACACTTGTTGATAATCTTTCAGCTGTCGAGTCGATCATAAAATAAATTAGTTCCAACTTGCATACAATTAATTAGTTTAATTAATTTATATTAAAATTAGATTAAAAACTTTTTTTTCTGAACGTGGTCTAACGTGGTTTTTATGTGTATGTGTTTAGGCGCACATAATTATGGATATTTTTTATTTTGAAAAAAACATGTTTTGCGATTATGTAATATTGTTGAAATTTTTGAATTCATTTAATGAACTTAGTGTGTGTATTTGTGGATAATTTAGAAATAAAATTCCACAGTAATTAAGACCCACCGCCATTTCAATGACGACATATGTTGATATACCCAATCAGTTATGGTAGAAAATTTCCTTTTCAGAAAACACAAAGTAGTATTAATATGCTGATAAATGTTTTATAGAGATTTCTATTACAAGTACAGGGCCGGCCCCAGGGCTACTACACTAAGACCCACGCTTGTGAAGGCTCTGCGTCACTGATTGAATCTATAAAATCAAAGACTTAAATATGATCTTTGCAAGACAAAATTGAAATCAGTTTAATGAATAATTTACCTACTTAAAAATAGTTTATTTTAACCGTTTAAAAATTTTGTTACTCTTCTGAAAATTGATCTTACCATTTGGACAATTGCCATTGTCCCCTTTTGGCGAAAAATATATACTATAAATTTTTTTTTGTTGTACGAAATTTATTTAACTTTGCACCAAGCCTCGCTTTTGGTCAGGCCAACTCTGATCAAGCACATTTAAGCTCCTCAATATACCGGGTGTTTCAAGCAACTAAGAACATATAAATTTTAAACACAGGGAAAATTTGTTATGATCAAGAGGTGCTTTATTTTATTATTATTAAATTTTTAGCAAAATTTTAAATAATATCGAGGCAAAATAATGTTTAGAAGTAATTAAAAGACAATAGTAGTAAAGGACCCCGCACAAACCTTATGGAAATTTGGTTCCGGTTAATTTCTTCGAAACTTTGGCAAATAATAGTTTTTGACCTGTAGAACAAAAGTCTCCATAGACGCAAAGCTCAATAATGGACAGATTTTGAAATATATGTAGTTAAATATACGTATACTGTCCCTGTAAAACCGATCGTCTATCAAATGATGTCGGCAAAAAACTTGCAGAAAAGTAGAATCGATTACCGACACCATTTGATAGGTGATCGGAGGCTTTACAGAGACAGTACCTATACCTGATATACGTATATTTAAGTACATATATCTCAAAATCTGTCCATTATTGAGCTTTGCGCCTATGGAGACTTTTGTTCGACAGGTCAAGAACTATTATTTGCCAAAGTTTCGAAGAAATTAACCGGGACCAAATTTCCATAAGGTTTGTGCGGGGTCCTTTATTCAGATAACTATAAATAAATCTTAATCTAATGTTGAAATATTTATTAACAAATAATACTGCTTAGGAGAAAATTGCACACCTATTGTTTTGTTTTCAAATTTACCTTTTTGCAATTAAAGAAAATTTTAATAACTATGGATATCTATATAAAAATGATACCCATAAAAAATAAGCCTACTCTGATCCCAGCAATTTTTCCCCATGTTAAATTTTGTATGTACTTACTTCGTTGAAACAGACTCTGTAAAAAGATTGTTAGACTATGATACAAATTAAGTTTATTGGATCTCAGTCCTAGCATTAATAATCATCCCTTATAATATTCAGTATTTTATTTATGGGTGCGTTAAAATATTTATCAAAATTCGTGTAAATTACTTTTTAAGGGTAAGTAACTCATTTTACATTTTAATATTATTAACCCGTCAAAAGTTTGAAATGAATGGAAAAAAAAAAAAACTGAAAGAAATTAATGATGATTCGAAAATGATAGAGGAAGGGTTCGTCTTTTGTTTTGGTGTAATTGGTTTTTTGGAAAACAATTAGATTCGGATAATTTAAAATGGAACCACCACGTTTTGAATAAAATACAATCATCTAGTGCATGAAAGAACATATAAATTGAAAAAATTTCATTTTCAGTAAAACTATTAAAAAATAGCTGTACCCAAGACGTCGTTCGCGTGATCCATTGTTATAAACTCAATGAGAAGTATATAAGTGTAATAATTATACAGAAATTGCATAGAACAATAATTTTTGCATAATGCATGCGCGCATGCTCAAAATGGTTTTTTTTCCCGTGGAAATGAGACATTTTCCCCGAATAAAAAGTGCCTTATATGTTGACCCAGGTAATAAGTTATCACCACACCCAATTTCATAAATATCCATCCAATAGTTTTTGCGCAATGTGTGCACATGCTCAGAATGGTTTCTCTATTTTCCCGTGGGAATGAGAAACTTTCCCGGAATAAAAAGTACCTTAGATGTTGACCCAGGTAATAAGTTATCATCACACCAAATTTCATTAAAATCTGTACAATTGTTTTTGCGTGATGCGTGAACAGACAGACAGACAAAAATTTTAAAAATCGCTGTCTTGATATCTACATCGACAACTATTTACAGTACCAGTACAATTTTCAAAAAATATTCCATATACAGAAATGGTCTCGTTACAGTTTTATCATATGTATAGATAAATTAATCAGAGAAATTAAATTCCAGTCTTTTAGTCTTCATAAGTCTAATTATATTACTCGTCTGTTTTTGGCAGTTTTCTTTCCAGTGAGTTTTTGTCCTTAGACATACTCCATATTTAATTTTTATTGTAAGGTTTAGTGAGGGAATTAGATCAAGGATTTCCAAGTGCAAAATAACCAAATTCTTTTCGGAAATGTGATTTTCCTGTTGTCTTTACAATTCTGATTCTGAAAAAAGTAGTAACGAAACCCTATCAGCATCTTCAATTTTTATGCATTTAGTATCAAAATTACGGTTTTTGCAAAATTTAGCAAACGTGATGATGTCTCCAAGTTAAATTTTTCCTTTTTCAAATTAATAGCTGAAAAAATTATATGAATCAGGTTCATCAGTGAAATTCCGATAATCTGAGTACCAAATTTCCATTTTTCCTGTGAAAATGGCTCCAGAAAAAGTGATTTACTTTTCGAATTTTCGATGAAAACTGCGCAGTGAGTTTTTTAGTCGGTGAACTTTCCTAGAGCCAATTAAGTGTACCTTTGAGCTTAAAGGTATTGTTTGAGAAAAACAAATGTTGCCCACAGTATGATCACCTGCTCAAAATTGAAATACTCAAACAAATTTGTGGCAAAATTCAACTTAACACTTCAAAACAACATAATATGAAAAATCTCGGACAGATGTAGGTGAAATGCCGTCTGAGCGTGCCATAACGTGGATTATTGATGATTATATAAATATAAATATAAAAATGGTAAATTTCTTGGAATATAATAATCAGCTGGCTTCTCAGTCAAGGTTACCTCGTATACAAACAACCGTATATCAGGTTGTTTTATAAGTTCCATACATAACAATATTCTTATTTATATCGGTGTAATTCTTATGTGCAGATTTTTAACCTTATTGAGTAAGTTGTCTTGCTTAAGCAAACAGCATCAAGTTAATTCGCTTTTTTTTTACATAAATAAATATATAAAAATATTATTATACAATTTAATACCATATAAATATAGCCAACAAGTATTGAAGAACATGTGGTAATCCGCCAAGCTTAAGTATTTATTGACAACTTTTGCTTAAGTGATACCAAAACAAAGGTTGAAGGAATTTGAAGTATTTAAAAGTAGCTGTAAAAAATGTTATTAGAACACATGCTGCTAAAGTTAAATATATTAATAAAAATCAGGTGTATTTCCGTACAAACCTGATTCAACCATTAGTTATGACGTTGTTCAAAAAGGAAAAAAGCCTTAAAGATTTCCGAAATACTGTTATTAAATTTTAATAAAATAGCCAGTTTATGGCGTATTAACACCTTATTGTCCGATCCCACAATATGCGTGTAATGGCCAGAACAGCCGTAGAGGCCGATAACACATGTGTGTGATGCCACCATGGACGGTATTGGTTGCTAACACACGCTCTATGGCCTATGCGATAATTTCTCCAAACGTTATAGATGGATAACATAATACATATAATATAATTTTTAATTTGTGTTTTTTTTATATTTTTTTATCACTTTATTGTTATTGTTTATTTTTATTGATTTTTTTTATTAAAAATGTGTGTGTTTACAGATGTTGAATTATTTTGTGGAATTTATATAAAGTTTTTTTTATTTTTATTTAATTTTATAAAAATCTGACCGGTCCCTGAGGAACATTTGCTACGTGGAAGTGTGGATATCCAAAAACAAAAAATCAACAATTTTTTTTTTCTAGTTATAAAAAAAATAAAGAGTTTTTTCTTAGTTACAGAACACCTGTAAACTATATAGGTACGTGCATATAATGTGTATTTTAAACTAATTTCCCAAAATTAGAAAAATGTGACCCCATTTCACCGGAATTTCACTTCTGATAGAACAATATAGTTTTAGAAAAAAGCAACAACAATGAAAAACCTATCTAGATATATATTCGTATCAAAACTTGATCGAGTCACTATTCAAACTGACATCTCGAAGTCAAATTTTTCAGTTTATAAAAGTTGCGTCAATGTCTTAACGTTTTCTTAAAAGGTTAAACAAAAAAAAAAAGGATAAAATAGCAAATAGCAGTTATTTATTATATCAACAAGTATAAATAAGTCCACAAACAGGCTAATTAAGTCATGATTTAACTAGTTTTTGCTACGTACTCAATACGCACAAGTATAGCTATACCTACCTCTAATAAACATGTATCCATTGTATTAATTTACTTTACTAATTACAAGTCAATTTCTTTTTTTTTACTTTTTGTACAGTAGAACTTGATAATCAAGTTATTATCAATTGAACAACAATATGTCAGTTTTTGCACCGTATTTTATTTTCCATCTAATCCAGCGGTTCCCAAAGTTTTACGTTGGTAAACTAACTGGTAAGCACCAAAATATGTGGTGGGCCAGGAAAAAATTTTAATATAAGCACGGACCCAATCGAAAAATGAGTATATTTAAATTCCGTCTTTTTGGTAAAGAAGGCCCAATTTACATTAACGCTCCGCTCTCGGTACGATATCGCTATACGCTCCCGGTTCGATAAAATATTCTTACACAATAAACAACGAGTGTATTCACATCATCGATCCTGACTAATATCGGACCGATATCGGAGCGATGATGTGAATACACTCGAACTGGGAGCGTAGCGATATCGTACCGAGAGCGGAGCGTTAATGTAAATCGGGTCTAAATTATATATAGGAGTAGTGTTCAACCAGTCGATCGCAGAGTGAATTTTGGTCGACCTTCTATTTTAATTTAAAAATTGAAAACAGGGGAATAGCTTAACACTAAAATCATGTCTGGATAACAAGTCACATTTTCGAAAAAACTTCACCCAAATTTCACCCACAGATCCAACTTATTTTAGTAACTATCAAATTGAACAAGAAAAAAAAATCAAACTTAATAACGTTGTCACGTATATCAAACTTCCTAAAAGCCAGGAAAACCATAATTTCGATGCTAAAAACATGGAACTTGAAGCTATTCATAGGCTTCTGATACCGCTTTTCTCATTTTTAATAAAACCAGAAAATAAAAACAAAAGAAAAGTCCACACGCGACCACTAAATAGCATTTCCTGAGCGAAATTGACTTAGAGCTGAATAAATTTTTTGACTTAGAGCTGAATGAATTACAACAGAAAAATAACTCGCATATTAAAAAAGCTTGAACACCACTGATAAGGAAAATCTACACAATGACAAGAAAAAATGGTTTTTCTAAAAAAAAAAAAAATATTATTTTTATAAATATGAGTTTGTAGATGGTTTAACATTTCATGGCAAAGTTTTCGAATTTGTGGTCCGCATTTGGTTCACAGACCGTATTTTAGGAACTCCTGTTCTAACCAGACCTCACATCATACACTTGCAATCGCATACAAAACAATTGGTACCGATTGTTAGAAATTGTGTTCACATGAGGCTTCGACATCGAGGGAAAGACAATGACATTAAGATATTACAAATGGAGCTACGTTGCTGCATTGTATAGAAAATTAAAATTTTAATATGAAAATCATGTAGGTTCATCTTCTGTAAAAGAGATTTTATCAAAAAACTTAATCATTCGTCAGAAACATAAGGATCAAATTAATATTTCATTATATGAGTATAGCTGGCCTTGTTTGGATACGGTCAGTGGAAGTAATGTCCACTTTTTTCCACGCCAATAATTATTTTGTTTGTTGCTTTGATTTAGTGCAATTCCAACGATAGCACGCGCAGAACAAAACTAGTGCAAGGACTATCCACATAATCGAAAAAACAGCTTCTATATTGTAATATAACACTATAAAGCATAATAAAATTTTGTAATACAAAGAATATACTCGAAATACTCGAAAAATGTCTCTCTGTATCTACAACATTTTTCTGCGTTTGAAATTTGAAGCCAATCCGATAGAAACTGAAGGGATTAAAGATCCAACGAGAGAGAGAAAAGTGTTTGTTTTGCAAGGGTTCCTGTTCCACAACATAGACTCAGGGCCATTGAGAGAAATGGCGGACCCCGGAAATAAAGTACATCTGCAGTAATGAGCAAAAAAGCACATTTCTAAAAAATTTCTCCTCGAAAAAATAAGTGACGAGCAAAAAAAACCACGTTTTTACTTTTTCCCCAGCTCCGGGACTAGATCCCCGGCTACCGCACCCTCTCGTCGGGCCTGTTAAGACTAATTGTACTTTCATTTATCAATAAATTCTTTTTAATTTTTTTAAAATAAACTTGAAAATATAACCCTGGAATTTGTGAATGCAAAATAGTATTACCACATAAAGTAGTGGTAACGAATAAATTTCTTAAGCGAAACCAAATAAGAAGCTCATAACTTCAAGGTTCAAGGGTTCAAGACACAACAATTTAGTGTTAATCCTGAAACTGAACAAGCCAAAAAATTGGGCTATATTTCAGAAGGTACGAATGTATACAAAAATTTAGAAGGGACAATGCAAAAACCTTTCAAATTCAAAGTGTAAGTGAAAAATTATTTAAGAAAAAGAAATTGTGGCCCCAATGATCCCCTATGCCCAATAAGGGTTAATATATAAATATAAAACTTTGATCTAGAAACACGTCTCCAAGAAGGCTCTCAGACAACCTCAAATAAAACCTTAAAAACTTTTCAACTTGAATAAAAACCAAAAAATTATTTCTTATTCTGTCCTCAGTATAATTTCTGCTTGTCAATTTCATTTCGTCCGTTAAATAAACAGCATCGGCACAAAAAAAAAAAAAACGTACAAAAAAATTCTTAAAATTATACTCTAGTTGGCAAATTCGTTTGGCAAACATCCAAATTGACACCAATCGTCGCGTCGTGCAATTTAAAAATCAAAAACAAGTAATTTTAGCAAAGATTTGTTACCAAACAATTTCACAAAATCCTTTCCGTCAAACAAAACTATTTTTCAATCCAAAAAAAAGACGCAAAACAACCAATCCATCGGTTAACGGCAAACGATTCGCAAAAAACCGAACAAGCCACATCAGACAAACGTAACAAAAATTATCACATTCCAATTTGTGAAAAAGAATTTTTGATGTTATAAAAGTTCTCTCTATAGATGGCTGAGTGCATATACGTACAAGTATATAATTCGCCAAAAGTGAATTTCTTAAAACCAGATCTGTGTTCCCAAAAACTGGAACAGTATATATACAACAAAACAAAACGGTGAGACAGTTTAATTTATCACCGAAAAGTAAATATGTGTAGTTTGTGACATGAAATATCTTTTGTGTTTTTGTTATGTTGTTACTGCTTGCATTCCCCCGTCGCGTCCCACGGACACCCGCGCCCGCCCAACAAAACCAACATCTGACTCGCTGATCATCATCTATAGAAATAATCACGAACCAATAAAAATTGGTGGTGGTAGTCGGTTGTAGTCAGTCAGTGTCTCTTGTTTTTCGGTTTTTTTCTGCCTTCAAAATGATTCGAGTAAAATTATTATCAATTCTAATGTCGATGTAAGAATAAGATCTTTAGTAATTACCCCATAAAATGGGTTAGGAATAGATAGCGCAAAGTTAGTGTTGAAAATTGAATTGGCAAAATGCCAGAAATTACTTTCAAACAATAAATGCCATAAAATCAACTTTTTTAAAGGGTTGAAAATAATAGCCTTTTTATTATAAAATATGAAAATTGGGGCACTTTTTTATAGCTTGAGAAAATAGTTCCTCAAAAAACAAGTTCCCTGGTACTAAGAATTTTAATGTAAAGACTGTCTAACCACATAGTTGCATAATTAGCTTGGAGAAGTTTTCTCATATTTCAAAACATCCAAAATATTAAGCACCTCATAACACAGTGTTTTGTTTAATACATGCCAGCTGGACAAAATTATTTTTTAATAGATATAGCTTTCAAAGCCCCCTGTTGAATACTAATATCAATGATTTTGTTGTATATTTCTTTAAAGTACTTGGAATCCAGAAAAGGGGGTGCCTTAGGAAATAAAACACATTAATTAGAAAAATAATAATGCTTATTGCACAAATCATATTATGGCACTTATTATGTTATAACTAAATATAAATAGTAACTTATTAAAACGCAAAATAAATAATAAATTGGGGCAAATTGGGGCAAGAAAAAATCCATTTAATTTAATCTAGAAGCTTGTGTCTATTGTCTGAAAAAATTACAGGCCGGGGATAAGAGGGGATTTTTACTTGTAGTTTTTTGAATTTAAAATTTGTTTAAAAAAATCAATTTTCGGACTTACGAAGCCCTTATTTTATTTAAAGTCTGATTATTATTTTATTATTATACTGAATAAAAGAAGTACTTATCTCTAGTAGTAGAATCCATTACAAAAAAATCACCACAACTAGTAAAAGAACCTCGAAAGATGCAATCATGTCAGTAGCAAAAATGCGAATGACTTTATGCATTTTACCTGTCGACAATACCTGTCGATGTGATTATCAACTAATGGCCTACCTACCCTCATTGATGGTTTCAGGAAATTTTAATTTTGTTTTTGTCCAGCTACTTTGTACTAAACGAAACATTGTGCATAAGTATAATTTACAATAAATCACGAATTTTCACATTCAAATTCATGTTTGTTTAATTGCTTCAAATAAAACTACGTAGCTCAACTCTAACTCCCCCTTCCCCTATATAGTCTAGCGTAGCTTTTTGCATAACCCCTCCCTCGCCCCAATTAGACTGGGTGGTTTATGGACACTTCCTAAGTGACTATCTGCAGAATATAGTTTGGGAGACACTGATAATGAAATTCATCTATAACTGAAAAGGGTTACTGCAGAATCCTAAACTTATGTGCCAGTCCAAAATTTTTTTTTCAGTGTCAATTTTCTTTGACAATATACAGAACTACTGTAAACCATTTAAAAGTATACTGAAAACAGTATGAATCGATCACTGGAAAATATCAGAATATATTAAGTAATACTTTCGAAATGAAGCCTTTAAATCGAAAGTTTCAGTCTTATATCGACACTAAAATAATTCTGACACATTGTTTGATTTTTCAACACACCGAATATTTAAACTATTATTATAATAGTTATGTGTCTAGAGCAACTAGTTTCTTGCAGCAGCGCCTGGCTAAAAGGAATTTATTTAAACAGCTCCTTGATATTTTATGAAGAACAAATAAAAAAAACAAAACAAACTGAAGAAGCCTCCTCAAATAATGGACGCGACATTCACAGATTTAGTGAGAAACTAAAATTATGTACATGAGTATGTTGATCGTTTTTGTCAACAAAGACAAAATAAAAATAGAAAACCTAAACCTATTATCATATTAAATTGTTATTGCCATCTTTGTTCTTCAAATTGTTTGTCAAGAAAGTTTTTTTCGGTATTTGTTTATTTGATTTGGAACAGAATATTTAAAATATGCATGGATTTTGATGTAATTAAATTAAATCTCTTTTAGATACCCAACGATTTAACGAATCCATAAGACTTGGAGTTTATTTTATGCAAAGATATAATTACAAAAAAAAAAAAATGATCTTAAAAAAAATTGTAAGTGTTGTGCAAAATGTTTTAATTTTTCTTTTTTTGATAAAGCCAAACAATTAAAACAAAATCCTAGCGCGCCGCGTTAAAGTTTCATTGTTTCTACGTCCACGTCATGAACGTTTGTGTATTTCTTAAAATCCAATTATTTTTCTACGATACAAACGCGAAAGCACCAAACAAACCAACGAATAACATGTTTCGTTAGTTACTTTTGAATAGAACGTAACGCAGAAACGTTACAACTAGTGTTGGGACATTTCAAATTAACCTCTTAGCTTCCTATCCATATATTTTGTGGATTATAGTATTGCGTGACTATAGCTGTAAGGAGGGAAAGTATGATAATCAGAACAACTTGAGCATATACGGTTTCCACCGAGAATCTTGAAGTTTTGAGAAAATAAGAAATCTAAACGGAAATTTTCCGAATCTGAGGATTTTGCACCAACCTACACAGTAAAAAAATTGTGTTCTGCGTAAAAAAAAAACTAGTGGTTACAATTTTTGTGTTAAATGAGTAACACAACCCTGCGTTAATGTAACATTTCGTGTTTGTGTAAAATGAAAATATTAACACAAATTTCGATTTAACAAAATAAAAATGTTAACATGTTTTGTATAACAAAGAAGTAACATAATATTTGTGTAGAGTAAAAGAATGTTATTAGATTAGAATATATATCTACCAAAATATATATAATAAAAAAGATGAGAGTAGTTCTTATTATTAAACAAAACCGAAAAATTACAAGTTTTTTCAGTTATTGACGAATATAGTTTTATTAAACGTGTAAAAGTGAAACAATTTTCTTACATTTTAAGGTTATTTTGTTACAGATTCAGTTACAAAAAATCATATAGATATATATGGACACAAGTAAGAATTGTTACAAAGAACTGACTTGCTTTGTGTTCTTTGAGTCTCATTTATAATAATATATGAACAATATCGTTATAATTTTTGGCGATTTTCAAATATCTTAAGTTGAAGTAAAATACTGAATAAAAAAGTTTAACAACTAACTCTGAAATCTGAAAAATTAACACAAAATGTATGTCCTCTTGTGTGTTAAATCATTGACACAAATTTTTTATATAGATTTGACACATACGCTTTGTGTTAAAATAACAAAAAATTGAGTGGACCGTTCTGGACATGTGAAATGTATTAATTTTAACAAAAATTTTTTCACTCTATATATATATATATATATATATATATATATATATATATATATATATATATATATATATTACGTACGTCTGTTGACGCCTAAGTTAATGAATATCTCCAGATCTACAAAGCTCAAAAAAATTCTATATATAAGGCATTAGAAAGTAGGGTCCTGGAGAAAAAATGACGGGCTCCAGTGATAATCCAGATTTTTCAAAGAATTTTCTTCCCAAAAATGGGGTTACAACCCCGTCTATCCTTTCGTTGAGCTTGTTCAAAGTGGCAAAATTTTGACACATTTTAATTAGTAATTTTGGAATCATCGCTATTTTTAACTTGAAAAAATCGAAAAATTTTGTTTTCTTCCCGATTTTCTACGGAACTCTTGTTTACAAAAATCGATGAAACTTACAATTAGTCAGAGGTCATAAGCAAAAGACCCAGTTATTTTAAGAGGAAAATTTTTCTTAGAAGACTTTCTTAGGTCACGTTGCTTAGGAGATTTTTGATTTTTTTCAAGAGCGCTTATTTTCCTTATCAGAACTGAATAAATTTTTCAATAATCAAAATAGGAATTTTCTTCCTTGTGGGAAAGCACCCATTTACCCCTGAAATAGTCTTTTCTACTGGAATTTTCACAAATGGTTATATATCAATCCCTTATCAGTTTCTTACATCAGTCCGTTCCCATTAAACAGGTTTCTAAAAATGCTAAAACTGCGTTGTTAGTTTCTTTATTTCTTCGATAAATTTTTGGACTATACCCATCGTTACTATACCATAACATAGCGGACGAGATTGTAATTTTGTAGTTTTAAAATAAAATATGTTGCCACAAAGTTAGACAGAGCCCCTCGAACAAGTTCCATATGCTTTTTGAAAGAATTAATACAATAAAAACTTGATCTCTCACCGATTTTTTGTTTGTTTTTATTTTTCGTACATAGGTATATTATCCTTTTCTAAATAGTATTGTAATGTAGTAAAGAGTTTTGTGAATGTTTGTTATAGCCACAAAGTTGCTGGCTGCATAGTCTTTTGTGTGCTTTTTTTGTACGATTGTACGAGGTATGTGTGAGTTTATATATATAAATGGTGTGAATCTGTAAACGTTCTACACTTTTCGAGAACTTAATTAAATTTAATGACCAGTTAAGTTATTTGTGTCTAGTCTTACTGTATGTATTTTTTAACCCTAGAATCATACGTTGGTCTACGAGAAACGTTAATCATACATCGACGTCGTGTTGACGGATGGACTTTTTACGGAGAGTTTTAGAGTTTATTTGCAAAAAACATTTTTTTTACATAACAATACTACAAAAGCGAACAAAATATTTAAAAAAATTGGATTTGGAAAAATTTGTTAAGGTAAATATTTATTAATTTTTTTAATCTTTTTATCAAAGCATATTTTCATTATAATAATTAAAAAATAGATAAATACAATTGTATCATAAAACATGTGTTTCAAATAATTAATTTATGAACTATTATGAGTCAGTGGACATGTGTGACTTTACAGAATGTGAAATTTCTCAGTCATAAATATTCTTATAGATATGTCGTTATTTCCCCATTAGGCACATTTGTAAATTTTCTAAAATTTGTTAGTAATTTTTCGAATAAGATCTCAAAAAATAATAAAAATTAAAATATTTTCCACAAAATAAATTGTTAATCTTTTATTAAGTCACTTCGAACGCATTCTTTAGTTTTCCATTCAATATATTAATTAAATATAACATGCATGTCTTTAATAAATTTTAGAAAAATTAGGAAAACTTTTATATGTGAAGTACAAAATCTTTAAAAAAAAACATCGCGTAATCATACATCGTCGTCCTTTTGACGGACACTATTTCAATACAAACAAAACGACAATAACTATAAACAAAATAAATACGTCTTATGTGTTATAACAACAAATAAATTAGATAACAGAAATCTCACAGCAAGCAGGTACCGACAAGTTGTAGGTAGTATTGAAGCAGGTAGAGAAGTTCGTTCGTCGTTTTGACGTGTACGTATGATTCTAGGGTTAACTATAATAACGTTAAGTTCTACTTTATGCGCAACGCCGTTTTTAGGATATGTACGAGAAATGTTGCTGAATGCTTATAAAAAATAGGTGTCTAAGCTCGAAATGTGGGGTAAGAACTGGGAAATTTCATCAAGTATATAGAGGATTTGCATTCAGATCATGGAGTAATACCGAAAATTAGTCTTACTATTCCGGTGTTAGTCAATATTTTTGGAAGGAATGTGCACTGCTTACTATATTCCACCATTACACACTGGGGGCCTAAAGTGTGACTTTTGATTCCGAGTATGAAGTTTATTGCTAGAGGGCCACTTCAGTCCAGTGACATGTAAATTATTTTTTTGCAATTCCAAAAAATTTTAAATGTTATTTAAATTGTTTGAAATAATATTACATCAAGTATATACTCAGGACAAATCAATCAAATATTGAACAATACAATATAACTGTTCGTCTTTATCTGCGAGTTCAAATTTGTTTATTATTTTAAATACATGATTCATTACCTAGCGACGTTATTTAATTTCAAGTAAAGTTTCGTTTATTGACTAGTTATGTTCTGTAAACTCTGCTTCCATATTGCCTTAAAGCAGAAGCAAAAATATTTTTAGTCCTCTGAGACTAAAAGTAACACCTTACTCCCTATATAAAGGTATGTACTTTAGTCTCAAAATTGCAAAATATAGTTTTTCGATTACTTGAATAGTAAGATATTTTTTTAGCCGGGAGAGCTACTACCGCAGCGTAACTGATGGAAGGAATAACGTCAATCATACGAGTGATGAAGTTACTAAGTTTTTTGCTATGTTTGCCCCATATCCCACTTTGCAAAACATTTTTATTTTACCTAATATTTTTGTTATAACTTTATGTTAAGACTTGATACAAGTCTTTAATTCTGGTAGCGATTATAAGTACCCTTTCAAGGTGGATGTCCTATTTACGACATAGAATGTTCTATTTCGGATCAGTTTCTAAAATTTTACCCTCAATCTTTTCTTCTAACCTGATCGGTAATTTTTTGTAAAAACACTCAAGCTGCTAAAACTTAATAAACACCCATATATACAGACTAACCTATATATTCGTAAGCAACGCGATATCAAAAAAATACAATGGGCACAAAAGGCAAAACAAAGAACGACAACACAACTAATTCTCGCACATGATTGTGTATATAGAGCTAAAACGAATCATGTGTTTCACTTTCCGCGAGACACACATATTACGGAGTATTTCGCTAGTTATGTAAAATATTTTTACAACCGTTGTAATTTATTATTTTTAATTTAGTAAAATAATTATTTTAAATATTTTATTGTGTCTGCGCGTCTGATGCGACATTTCGCAACGACTCACAGCGTATGCAGGCAATACCACTAGCAACAACTTACATGGTCAATTCAATAAAATATTAGTTAATTAAAATTTCTCTGAACGAAAACGAACAAACAAAAAAAAACGAAATAAGACAAACAAAGACAAAGCAATAACGCCAATCGATTCGCAATTTTTTTTTATTTCTTGAGAAAAAACAAATAAATCAATTAATAATTGTCAACGCAGTCGAACGAATAAGAAACCGATCATAAATCTCGCTTCTTACTGAAAAGCGAATTTGTCTTGTGCGATCGGATACAATGCCGGCAAGAGTGGATATTATTAAAAATAACAAAAGTTATAATCGGGCAAACAATCGTAGAGGTTACAGTTCGCCAAAAATCTCAAAAAATAACCTTTTTAATTGATATATACGAACAATACCCTTTCTAAAGGAGTCTCCACATTCTCGCCGAGGTTGGACGAAACGAGAATGTAGAGGGTCATTTCGTTGTGTCTCGCGGTTGGTGTTTTAATGCTATTCATATGACTGAACCAACCTCAGCGAGGAACTCGACGAGAAACCTCGTCCAACCTCGGCGAGAATGTGGAGACTCCTTAATAGCCGTTTCACGCTACACAAATTTTTGTTTACACAAATTTTTTATATAAACAAAGGTTTACGATCGATTATAAAATTTGAAAATTGGATTTATATTGACTTTTGAACGTTATTAAATATTCTATTTCTACGCAATTGGAAAAAAACGTTAGAATCCTTAAACTCTTGGACCAATTCTTCATCCAGGTACATGTTACAATTTCAAATAATTTAGTTCTTTTTACACTATGGGAAAGGACGAAAAAATTACATGAGAGAATATTTTGAATATTTGCTCTCAGTGACCTGATTTACCAAATAAATTTAAAAAAAATTAAAGTCGAAGTTTTTTTAAAATTTTTATTATATTTTTACAAAAAGCAGATAAAATTCAAACAGTTACTGTATAAGCAATTTTCGACAAAGGTCACGTCATTTCAACTTAAAAGTCATTTTAAATGTTTTGACACAATTGCTCACGGTGCCAGAAAGAAGTTTCATCGAAGGTGCCGATAAAATTGTTACCGCTATCAGTATTATATTAATACTACGAACCATAATACAAATGTATAAATGCTTCATTTCACTTTGAAATACATGCATATACAAAAAAAAAAACTCGTTCAAGTTATAGAGTGTCAATTTATGACAAATAGGGTAAAAGCTCCTATACTCGAACGCGATTCAATACCCGAACAATTTTGATATTTCATATATTAATGAAGCTATTTCTGAAAGATACCGATAAATATCAAAACTGTTCGAGTATAGGGGCTTCTACGATAACTGAAAAATTTAATATGCCATAAGCACGAGAACTCCCTGCATTTATGTCCAGATAATTACAAATAAACATAATACATATTACAGTTTCCAATGTTTCTAAAAACATTACGACTCGACCAATTTTTTCACCCTTCAAACTATTAAAATAATAAAACATCAAAGATAAATCAAAAAATTCCAACATGATCCCCCGTCTATTAGACCATTTCAATAATACCAACATAAATTTTATTATAATATCTTGAACGAAATTTTTCGAATCGTTCCCTTTGAATAAGTTTGATAATAATTTTTTATAATAACAGATAATAATTTTTCATTATGTATGTACATATTTTTTTTTTGTTTCTGATCAATTACCGAATAAAAATTATGGGTTTCATTCCATGTTTTACTTCCTAAATTAGTTTCCTGTTATTATTTTTGATCCGTGTAAACATATTATTAAAGGATATTAAAAATACAAAATACCATGTAATATTTTATGTATATTAGAAGTATTATGTATTAGGTATGTGTGTTTGATTTAGATCAGTGATGGCTTTCAACAATATTATTTATGTATGTAAATTAAGAAATAAACGTATGTATAATGCAATAAGTTACGATAAGTTTACTATCCGAACGTAATCTACTACATATTTGTTAGTAATTAGTTAATAACGAAAGTTAGTAATTAGTTAATAACAAAAAGAGTCGTCAGGTGCAAGTTGTACTTGCGCAAAATAGTATTCCGTACTATCAGTTGTTAAATAACTGATGTAAGAGTATCATGTGTTTCATAAAAAAAAAAAAAAAACGATATTGTCGGGAGGACGAGCTAAGGGATATATATTATACGATGTAGTTTAATAAGAACGAGTGTACTGGGAACGGATGGATTTGGATGTAGAGGTCATGGATTTTTTTTTTAGACAAAAGCGTACTATACTTATATTAGGATAGATAAAATGTTTTTGCTGAAGAATAAAATTTATTGCTAAAATAAACTATAATTCTCGATTTCAGAACAATTCGTATCTTTAACTTGATCAATTTACGCTTACCAGAAAGTAACAGAGATAATTACAGAGCGATATAGGTAGATATATTTTAAGTCACAAAATTACTTAAAAAGTTTTGGTAAATTTCTTTAGATATTGATTTAGCATTTAAAAGTAACCTATGCTCATTACTGTGCAAAACTTTTTATATCTTTCACATGTAGAGATATGAATTATTCCGTCCTTCTTCTTTACGTTCTAGAACTCATTTTCTAAAAAATTTACGAAAATAATCCCTTAACGTAGCATTAACATGATTGTTGACTAACATATTGATGAAAGCAAAATGTGTCACCAAGTTTTCTCTTTATGTAGGGAAATTACGTCTTAGTAATTTTTGTTCAATCTACACTTCGTTCTTAATGTTCATGATTTTTTTTCTAACACTTTTCTGAACAATCCTTCTGACGGTAAGGGTCTGGGATTATACTTTTCGTAAGGTTTCTTCCTCAATGTTACTGAATTTATGCTTTAATAAGCTCTCCTTTAATGCCCTACTTGATGCTGTGCAGAAAAATTTTCTTCCCACTTTCTAGGTTACCCCCTGAAATTAACTCCCAGTACCTAAATCCAATTTCACCGCTACAATAAAGTTCAAACTTTGACATCAAATAATTTCAGAGAAGGTCGCCTGTGACAGACGGACAGATGCCGAGGTGGTTCTGTAAGTTTGCCAATTTTGGGTCGGAGGCATAAGCTAATATTGCTTGAAAACATTAATTGTAGAAAAATTTGAGTTTTGAAAACAAAAATTCCTTTGGCCACAATTTATAACATCATTCAAGTTATGTTAAAAATAGGTATTATTGGTACTTATGATCAACACCTGTATCAGTGTATGATGTCGCCACTGAATTTTTCACTCTCGCTTCATTCATATATGAAGATGTTAACAATAATTCTAACTCTCAATATATCAACAATGAATAATTTATTTTGACAAGTTAATTAAGAATTTGAAACGATATTACAATACAAAAAAATACATACAGATATTGTATACCTATCTATGAACCTTTATGGGAGGAATTCAACTAATATTTTACGTAAGGAATTAAGGCTTATAAATAAGTCATTTTTCGAGGGAAACCTACAGAAAAATAATTTGACACATTTTAAGTATTGTTTACGTCCTTTACATTTTTCATAATTTGTATATCGAGGAAATTTATCTTTTTTTAATAAATCATTTATTAATATTAGATAAATAAAGTTGAAAGATTGATACAAAAATACAGAGCCAGACAAAATTAAACAACCATTGGTTTATTTTTATGAAAAAAAGTAACTTATGTGACACTGTCCTAACTCTACAAATTTTTATTCTGTACCTATACACGGGGAGAAATACACGGAATCAATTTTTAAACTAAAATCACTAAAAATATTTTACTAATTATCCATATTTAGAGGTGAGACTGCTATGGCGATTTTCACTATCGAGAACACTAATGTTTGCATTGAAAAAAAAAAACACACTGTTCTGCTATTCCAACTATTCTACCTGCTTTAACTCTTTGTTTGCTCTTTCTTTTTTATTTTAAGATTTTTTTTTAAACATTTTTAATTGTGGTAATGAAACAAAAATACATTACAGGTCAAATTCAAAGTTCATTTGTGACATTATAATCCACATAATAGCTTTAACACATTCTTAAAGTCTTGGAACCGTTTTTAAACTTTCTGGTTTTTTCTTTTTGTTTTTTTTTTGGAATGGGGGGAGGGTAAATACGCTATAGAATATGATTCTTGGATTGAAATTGGGAAGAAAAGAACTAGTGAAAATTGGCTGCATTTTAATTCCAATAATTAAACTAAAATTGCTAGATGGATTTTATGTGCACAAATGTCGTCATAAAAAATTTCAATAATTAATTTAAAGAGATAATGTAAAAGCCCCTATACCGGAACGCGATCATATGTCCGAACAGTTTTGACTTTTATATATTAATGAAGTTATTTCTGAAAAAAACCTCTAATAACAAAAATTATTATTAATAGAATGATTATATTTCAATTTAAATTCACCTCGCATTTAGTGTTTCCTTATTTAATTAAAGAAATACATATATACCTATACCTATTAAACAATTTTTGTTGAATACAATATTTTGATCCTTTATTTACGTCTTATAATTAAACCATTCTATGTTTCCTACTTTGACATCTAGATATCACTCTATGTGTCATATTACTCATATTACACGTCGGTTTGTATATCGGTTTCCAACTTCTAGTGTCATAAATATTTCTCTGTTTGGATATAGATGTCGACATTTTGTATAAGAAAAACATTAATAAATAAAAATTTTTGGGTTGTATTTTTTTAAAAACATATTCATTGGATTAAAAAGACTTTCTTTCGTGTTTATTAAGAAAAAAAATGGATGTTTATTTTATTTGTCAATTTTTATAAGCCAGTTTAATGACACACTTAAAAATAGTGTTCCGGTATAGGGGCTTTTATTTTATTAACAAGTAATTTCACAATATCTCTATATACCATGTGAGTTTTTTGAGAGTTGCCATTTTTATTACAGCCAAATTTGTATGATAGAAATGGTATCGGGAAAGGTTCTTTTCTTGAATGTAATAGAAATGTAACCAACCAGAACACTATCGGTTAAAGTAGCCTCATTTACATATGCATATTTTTACCACCTAATTGATAAATTAAAGAAAAATTCAAAAATTAAACTTGGGTAAAAAAATTTTTTTCCGTCATTTATGTTGTTAATTAATGCATTAGATCAGTTTTATCGAAAGGAGCTATAAAGCTCCTAACTATAGCAATCGGTTGCCCCCGTCGGTATCTACAACTCTTATTTGAACAATTTTTCGATTAAATCAACGGTTTGGCTGTAATCAAAATGGCAACTCTCAAAAAACTCACACGGTATACTAAACATAATTACATACAACTTCTGGTACCTAAAAATGAAATAATTTTAAAAACGGCACGATACTAGATCACAAGCCTAACAGTACGTACACGTAGGTACTGCCAACACAGTTTATTTTGTCGTTTACTGTACCAATTTCTGTACAATTACAAGTAAAAAGAAAAAAATAAATAATAATTTATTCTAAACGGTTTAATATACAAATGTTCATGCATATATAAAATTATTTAAAAAAGATAAATGGATATTCCTGGAGCGCGAAACTAATGCCTCGTTACACCACCTCGCCGCGCACGGTAATATATACACTTCACCGTATGGACTTGGTTGGTACCTACTTAAATATTGTCATTGTTTGGTTGAAACGTTCAATATAAACACATGTAAATGATCAATGTACTCGTAAACAAATTAGCCAGTATTGTAATTTTATTTTGAAAAATAGACAACCAACCAACGAAACCATTAAGCAACCAACACTTTTTTACATTGTAAATTTTACGTGTTGGTATAAAAAATTATCATGCTACTAATACTACTAGTAAATATTCTAAATTGTTACTATTGGTGGGTTGATTCTTTCTTTACGTGTTATTGTTTTTATAAGTATTAATATTATTAAAAGAGTGTTTGAGTTTGTTCATTTTTACCTCAGCAATAATACATTTTGAAAAAATTGGAAATGCATGTTTTGATAGTCTATACCTTTAAAAGCAACATACTAAAATTTCAAGTGCGTATCTCAAATATTTTTTGAGTTACAGCCATCTGAAGAGCGAATTCTGATTTTCATTGTTAACTTTGAGACATTGAGAAATATATGAAGGTTGATAGTTCGGGAGTTTTTGGACGTGGCTGCCAGGTACATGTTGTGGAGAAGCTAGACCCTGGCACATTTAAACGACTCATCTAGATTTATTATGACCAGTAGAGTGATTACATCGTAAATAAGTTTAATAAAAATTCTCAGTGATTAAAACTAAAAGGTAAAGTAACGAAAAACTATATTTTTCAGATTTGCTGCAGTTATAACTCGAAGACAAATCATCCGATCGATTTGATTCTTATTGCAGCTTCTTTTATATATGTTCCTTCGTACCATGAACCTCCAGTTTTTCCATCGAATAAAAAATGTAATTTTTGCAGGTCAAAAATCATCAAATTTTCGAGCAAAATTTTCAACTTTTTTTTAAAATCTCCGCCATTTTGTTAAATTTCAACTTTTTTTTTGACTGAGGTTGACGGTACGGACAATACCTTCTAGGTTAATAGGCTTTTTGTTTTTATTTTGATTTCAGACACTATGAAGGTCGCTACAACTGCAGCAGTGGGGGAACTTTTTTTTTGGAGTCTTAGAAGATCTCGAATAACTCACTGAATTTTCAATTATTTTGTCCAAAAATTTTATCTTGAATTTATTATATATCGACGAATATATCCTTAAAATATTAGGATATTCCACACAGTAATTTTCCTTTAAAAAATTCCCAAAAATTACCCTTTTTTTAGGCGGTCACACAAATCATCAAAATTCACAATTGCTGTACACACATTGCATCAGAAATTATGCATAAATATTTTAATAATTGTGGCACAGAGAAAAAAACATGTTTTTAACGGAAAATTTGTATTTAAATGAAATTTTTCAAAAAAAAAGTTAGAGGTATATTCAATGTTTCCAAGGCGCATAAAACTTTTTTCATCACTAAAATCATTTGTAATCAATCTCTAAACTTGCATACTTTCATGAGTAGGTAAAGGGTCACTTGGCAAGGTTATGCAATTGCCTATTGTCATAAAAAAAATTTGGGTTTATTGTGGTGTGTTACCAATTTCGGTAAAAAAAAATATAGGAATTTACGGTAGTAGTTAAAAAGGGGAAGGATGATTAGAAATAGTTTAAGTACCGAGTGCGCAGTGGGTGTAGAAGCATGAATTTAGGAACTGGTAACAATCATGAACTGAAATCGTGAATGAAACAAAAAAATTTCATTTTAACAAAATTGTAACAATTTATTGAGGCTTACAATAACAAACTTATCACTATCACTTATCACTTAGCTATAATACAAATGAATTTTACAAATATTAATTGCTAACGATACCTAAAAGTGTTAATTTAAAATGATTGCACCTAAACTACAGTTTAATATACTATCGGATGAAATTGATGAATAGAGTTACTTGCATAATTTACCAAACATTTTAATGAACTAGCCAAATTCATGAAATGATTATGTTAATTTATGTAATATATTGAGTTAATTTCTGCATTACTTCACCACTCTGGTATTTTTATATTCTGACAACAGATGTCAACAAACTTTATGTATTGATTATCAATACGATAAGCAGATTTATGCAAACGTGTTTGCAATTGCCATATAGATGACATGGCACTGTATAAGGGATGGAAATTAGTTAAAAAGGGATGAAAAAAGGGATGAAAAGCAGTTCACGGTATTCGCAAAATACATTTTTCTGGTTTAAAATATACTGCAAAGTTTGAAAATTTTATTTGCTGTTTTTAGAATTAAATTAGTTGATTCATCAAAATTTGAAACAAAATTTTCATTTGTTCAGGCACGCTGAAAGAAATTTGAAGTATGAAATTTTTAAAATTGCATATCGAAAAAAAAAAAAAACAAGTTATCCAATTGACTTCAATTTAAAGAATACGAAGTGGCAAATATTTATATTGACAGCTTTTTATTGATTACTTACATTTTATGGGGTAATTTAATTCATTAATGAAGTTCATTTTGTGTGATTACAGTGAAATCCGTTCCATCTCAATATCAAAAAGTATTCGACAAGCATTATTAAAAGTTTGAGGCTTCCAATTTTTGATGAGGTTTCATTGTAAATACAGTATTGTATGTGATTCTATGGAATTACATTAAGTATAATCGAACCAATCATAACAATATAAACATGGTTATTAATATTTAATAAATATAATTGTTTAAATGATTGATACTTACTCGATCAGCTCGATCAGTGTAACATTGATCAACATCGTATATGGTATTGTTCCATACTGAACACCGTGACTTAAATATTTATAAATTATCAAAATATATTAATTATTATGTGCAATGGGTACAAGTGTTGTGTCTGAAAAAAATTCTTTTCCTACCGAACGACTGTAAGAATTTGTGAAAAGTATCAAAATATTCGACTTTTTTTAGGGTTACGTACACATAAAGGTGAAAACGAAACCTTTATAGAATCATTCTCCTGTTCATCCGTCAAAAGGTTTTTCTCTAAAACTATGCTAAGTTAGTTACCGATTAGAAAAAATATATTCTGGATTAAAATGGAGGGTCAGTGCGATCAAAGAAAAGTTTCAGTTAATATATCGTGTGACCCAAGTTTATTTTTTTTTACAATTTTCCAAAACTTCCCAAACTTTCTTTCGACTTCCTTTCCTTTTGTTGACTTCAAGTATTTTTTTTTCTACTGTAGACAAAACAGAAGAACCATTTGTATTATTTCTATGATCACGGTTTAGATTTTTAGAACATAGAACACTAGAAGCCAACTAATATAAAAAAGTGTAACTCGCTTGGAGCCATTTGTAGGCCTGTCACAGCTTAAGGCATGTAGTCAGTCGGTGTCCGTTCACGAACGCACAGTGCATTGTAATATATTGTTAAACATTGTTACTTGAATTGGACATGTTGGTCTGTCCCATAATACGTGTGTTGTAGTAGTGTGTGTGAATACGCACACAGAAGCAAACACCAAACCAATACCATTGTAAACAGTGTGTACCTACAAAACATAGTGGGGAGATTTTACGTCACCCACTGATTACAAGTGGAACAGTTTGATAGACATTCTAGTTTGACCCCTTGGTTTAGAATCAAAAGTATTTCCATTTAAAATCTTCAATAATCTGTATTCCCAACACATTCTAAATTTTGTAACATTTTGTTATTATTGAAAAAAATAAATTTTTGGTTCTTTATTCTTTTTAAAAATAAATTTAAAAAAAACGTGATTCAAAAATATTCCTTTAAATTGATTAAATTTTTTTTCACAATTTCGAATAAATAAAATACTTTTGCAAGCCGTTTTATTTGTTCACTTTCTTGTCTCGTAAAAGACCCTGAAATATTTTCGTCAAAAATATGTATGTCGGTCAAACGACGAGGCTCATTCATGTGATGGAATTCTAAAATAGATGGTGTGTGAATTCTTTTTGTCTGTGGCATTAAATATGCCGACTAGAATACTTGATTAATAGGTTAATCATCACTTAAGTTTTTGGGTAAAAATTTTAACAAATAATATAAAAAAAAATTCGGAAAGGTTATGTCAATCTAATTGAGCAACATACGCCAAATTCGTTAAAAATCACGCCTATCGTGCTATAGGACTTTAGTTGAATGTTATATAATATTGTGAAGTAACATTTTGTATTTTTTTGAAAAGTGAAATCATTTTGTTTTTTGTTCTTAATATAATACACCAGTATTGTTGTGTTAAAAATATTCAATTTGGCAAGTTGGCATTCACATAGAGAAGTAAGCAAATTGGGCGGCTGACGTTAAGTGAACAAAACAGTGCCCAATCTCTCTTCACGTATACATACTGTAAAGTTAACTACTCAGTATAGTGGCTTAGAAGTTTAGCCGCAAAATACTATTGGAAAAGTTGAAAATTATTTAAATGCGATTTTCGATCAACTAATAAAACTGACTCCCACATTTTTTGACATGAAAACAATCAGAAAAATAGTCGGGTTATGATGAAGTAGTCAGCTTTAGATAAAAACGGTGCTCCGTATGATTCTTTAAAATAGTATCACCAAGTCAGAAGGTCATCATATCCTTTATTCGCCAATGATTTAATGCCACGCGAACAATATAAAGGATCCATTTTCGAAACTTTGAACCGATATACCCTGAACTTCGTCGAATAAAACGTGAGATAAGATTCAGGGCGAGTAAAGATCGCTGATCCCTTTTATACTCTTTCAAGTGACGCCAAGCCAGCATTTTTTCATTGAAAAGCATTGTCGAGTCGCTATTTTTTTTATGAGGGGGATGTTTCAAAAAACCCCGAAACGTACGTCGCATTGAATAAAAATAATTTTTTCAAATTACAACTGGTGATTATTTTCCAAAAATCCTTTCCTTTCCTTAGAGATATATTTGTTTTGTCACTTTTCACAGCAAAATCATAGGAAAACACGAGTCGACTTTCGGCTTTTACACCATCGCCAGGTGAAAAACATAACTAAAATTGTTCTTTTAGGCGAAAACTATTTATAAATATATAATTTATAAAATTTTAGTTATGTTTTTCACCTGACGATGGTGTAAAAGCCGAAAGTCGGCTCGTGTTTTTCTATGATTTTGCTGTGAAAAGTGACAAAGCAACGATCCCATGTTTTAATATGGATTTTCACAAAGTAAACCTGTCTAGTATTAATTATTAGATATATTTGTAATTAACCTATGTAAGTTTTTATTAAATAATATTAATTATGTACAGAGTTGTGCGTGTAATTTACTTCAGGTAAATTACACAGTTTTTTACATGTAAAAAACTTTGTAACTTACACATATTTGTTTTGATAAAGAACTGTAAAAAATGTTAAAAATGTAAAAAACAATTTTTTTTTAAATTTAATAGATATGTAAGCGTTACTGATGGTATTCTATATTTGCTATTGAAGTATTTGCTATAAGTATTTGCAAAGTAAAACTTAATAATTAAGTAATTTGAAAATTAAAAATATAAATGGGGACAAACAGGGAAACGAAAGGTTAGTTTTGATAGAATAGATTATTTAAGAATTCAATATTAAAAAAATTTTTATTTATTCAGTTAAATTTTATTAAAGGTTTCAATCATCTTCATCATCACTATCATCAGTGATCTTATTGTTATTATAATTTAAAGAGAGATAAATATGTAGTAGTTTTTTGATCTGTCAAAACTCAGTTTGTTAATTTGGAAATTTAAAGCTTTGTAGTCAGTTGTTAATGGCCTTCCACCAGCAGAAAATCATTTTTGTGTCGACTTTTGTTTACACAGTTTTTCATGTGAACTTATAAACAAGTAATAACCGTCAAAATAAATTGTTTGCCAGTGAAAGGACAAATGATTTAGGTATTTTACATTTTTTACAATTTTCTACAATTTTTTACGGTTTTTACAGTTTTTTACATATTTTACAATGTTTTACATAAAAATTTAAAAAACTGTTCTTTTTTACATCACATGGCACAACTCTGATTATGTGATGTGCCCTATAAGTGATCATTACAAAACTTTTATAAAATGTAAATTTAAATAGCATCGGAACAGTATTTCATCCTGTTATGAATAATATCGAATCATTTCCTATATGTCTTACATTTAACTTTACAATACGTACAATCAATGAAGAAAGGACTTCTTTAATCACAGCATGGGTGCTAAATAATTCCAATAAATCTCATCACACTTTAGTAACAACGTTGCCCGCAAATCGCAAGAACGACTGAAACCTCCATCCATAAGTCACTCAATCATTTTTGAGAAGTGTTGTGTTACGCAAGCAAACACTCAGTTGAGTTAAATGAAAAAAAAATGTGCTTGTAATATTTTTATTATTATGATTTATATTACCGATTACTGCGTAATTCCATTTTTCATTTTTTTCTATTTTTTAATTTGACGAATAAATATTTGTACATAGGTATAGTATTTGGTGCTTCTATAGTATCCCATCAGACGACTTATTTTTCCTCTAAAAATTCTTACTAATTTATAAATACTATGGTTGCAGCATCCTATGCAACATGGCGAATTTCGCTTTTTGGTAATCAAAAATTTTTGAAGCAAAACTTTATCGCTCTATAAATCTGTATAGACAAAATGTAAAAACAAAAATATTTTTTTTTTGTTTTTATGTCATCGAAGAATGACATATTAATATCGTTGTACGATCATAGTGGAGGAAACATTATTATAGAGTTGTATATCCATATTGAATAATTATAGAGTTGTACATCCATACTGAATAAACGCAAGAGGGCTGTAAAGTTAACAACTATAGAGTTAACAAAAAATCATAAATTAACACTTTCACTGAGGTGACATTACTTAGTGCGTGTCAAAAACACGCACTTAACGAACTTTTTTTTAATTTTTCTCGAAAACTTTACATATATTGGTTAAAAAATCTACTTTATATTGATTTTTCCAACACTACGATGGCGTGATAAAAATTTCTAAAAATTTTTGACTTAAAAATTCATTCTTTAGTTTTTTTCGAAAATTAATTAACTTAGAAAAATGGTTCAAAAACCGATCTTGTATAATTTTTTTCGCTCTTTCCGATGGTGTAAAATAAATTTGGAAAACTTTTGAATTGTAGAAAATGTTGGCAGCAAGATCCATCTTTTTGACGAAAAGCGACTAAAAATCCATATTTTGTGCATCGGACATTCCAACAAACATACTGAAACGTGAAATGAATTTATCAGATTAGTGAAAATCTGGCTGATTACCCACAAGACTGTAAAGTAACTTTATAGAACTAATTCGACTTAAAAGTTTACGAGTACAGCAAATCTTTATGGTCTATATTTTACAGTGTGGCTAACTTCAAAAATGCATCACTGCTTGCATGAGGCAGAGTCAAAAGTTCAAAAACGCATCAGACGCATCACAATGAAAAATCAAAAGTTCATTTTTGCATTTGATGCGTCAAAACAATGCATCAAGAAATTTGGTGATGCGTATCCAAGATGCATGTTATGTGTATAATGTATAGAATTATAAATACTTGCCGTATTATGTAGCTGTATGTAGGTATTAACACCAACAGGAATAATTCCGAAAAACAAATTTTTGAAAAAGATGAATGTACATTATCTTTGATTAAAATTGTTTAAACTATTTGAATACATCTTGCACTCAAAATAGGTATGTAATATTTTTTATTCAAATAATTTCAATATTTTCAATTTCAAATAAATTCAAGTTGAAATTCAAAGATAATATACCTATACAAGGACTGAATTGCTACATTATCTATAGTCTACAATATTGTATCATGCTCATCATGCTATATTATCTGTCTTATCTATAGCCAAATCAGAGGTTAAATGATGTCAATATCCCGTTCAAAAATATCTAATGTGTATCAGACGCATCAGAAAAGTCATGATGCTGCATCGATGCGGTAAAGTTTACATTTTTGAAGTTACCCTGTATATTAGTTTAAGGACAAAAAGAGTAAGTAGACTGCATACCGAGTATTATAGTAGCACCGAATATTTGATCATATTTTTTTTAATAATGTGAGGTCGGTCTTATTAAAAGGTCGTCACGATGTGATTGTAATTGGAAATTGGCATTTTAGAAAATAATAATTGGAAATGATTAGGATCTATTATTTCTTGTACATTTTTTTTTCGCTAGGTGTATAAGATTGTATGTATGTCTCTGTTCGTCTTTTAGTTAGTATTGATTGTTGTAGTTGTTCACTAATTTATTTTATGTTGAAGGCATATTTTCATTAAACATTTTTTTATGTTAGAAGAATTCACAAAAATGGAGGAGATGGGAATATAGAAACTAATGGAGTCACTGATAATTGGTAATAACACTAGAAACGCCGCTGAGGATCTAAATGTTGACTTTCTCTTACAATTATTGGAATATATATTTTGAGGTAACAGATTTATAAATAAACTTTCCCGCTATTCAGTTTTCGATAAAGGGATGTCATAGTTTGAAAAAGATACCAAGGTAGAGATACACTTCTGTAAAAATTAATTTTCATTTCCAGAAGCGACATTTTTTTTTTAATTTTCCCATTCATTTTTCAAATAGACGTTACATATCGCACCTTCAAGATCCAAATTTAACCAAAGTTTAAAGTTAACAAATCACAAATAGATAATCAGAAAATGTCTGATTCTAAAATATGGACTCTAACTTAAGGGGAGGTTTACTCGAGAGTCTTTAAAAATTATGTATTTTTCTAGAATTTTTTTCTCAAGAACGGAAGTAAATATCAATTTCAAATATTGTGCACATATTTATTAAGTATTAAACTATACAAAAAAAAAGTTTTCAAGGAAAAATATGAAAAATTGTCCATTTTATAAATACTGCAGTGCGACGATCCGAAAATCCAATGCCTTGTTGGCGGACATCCTAGCGCCGGTAATAAACCACCGAAATCCAAAAACAATAAAGATTTATAAAATATATGAAGAGTACCGGCACCTCTACCTATAATATCAATAAATTGCTGAAAGAAAAAAAATTGGCGGATGTTTGAACTTTTGATTACGATTTTTATCTTATTTTTCGCTCTTTAAAGTAAACTTAAAAATAAAAAAAATATTGAAAGTGTATCGGACTTAGGTAGAGGTGCCGAAGAATTGAATTATCTTTAAAATAAAAAATTAAAAAAAAGGATCCATCGAATAGTTTTTTAGTTATCGTGTCCGCCAGTTCCAAAAATGTAGTTCCGAGATATTATAAAATATATATAAAGAAACGTATTTTCAAAATTTTATATTTAATACTCGTTATTGCGTGAACTACGTTTTTTGAATTTTTTTTATTGAAAGCTGGATTCGGTTAATGTGCAAGAATCTTGTTTTTAAATTATTTTAAGTAAAATCACTTTGGGAACATATTCTACATATAATTTGCTATCAATTTCGGCAAAAAAAATCGATTTTTTTATCAAATCTCAAGTAAACCTTCCCTTAAATTACTTTCAGCAAAATCACTTTGGGAACGTATTCTACACATAATTATCTACCAATTTCGGCAAAAAAATCGATTTTTTTTAAACGACTCTCAAGTAAACCTCCTCTTAACTTTTCAACCAGATTTTCAGATTCGTTGTTACTTTTTTCATTAAATTTTACATGACATGCTGTGCCAGTCTAGTAAGTCTATTTTTAATTGCTGATAGAATATAAACTATTCTGTGCATCCAATCGTTATATTCTAAAGTAACTAATACGAAACAACTATTTTCCTACTTTTATATCAGTTCTTCTACACATAATGCTGCCGAATAACAGTGATCAAAACAGTTTACACTCCAAAATGAGGTTTTGACACTTAACTATCAAAATATGCCATCTTTTCTTGATCTACTCAATTTTAAAATTAAATTTTGAAAATTGAACCTAAAAGTTTTCAAAAAGAAACCAAATTGGTGCTAAATTTAGACCAAAAATTTTTTTTTGTAATTTTTAAAAAATATTTCCATACACCCACCACAAAATATTCTCCCCACATTTCCCTTATTAACACACACAAAAAGCAATTTCATTTGCACAATTGCATTGTTAGTGATTTTAATAATGGCTAACGATATTTGATTTTTTTTCTGGTACAAATTAATATCTCCTCTCCATTCAACAGATTCACTTTCAATCAGTAACTCCACTTATTATTACTATAAACATAAGTATTATAATAAAAAATAAAGTCACTGTATAAGATGTAAGTACAACTAAATACATATTTAGACGAGTAATAGAAAAAAGAATTGTCTATCCGTCCATCTGTCGGATCATTTATATTGTTATTTAAACGAAATGAACATTTAAACAATTAATCTTTTTTTTGCGTTGAACATTTCAGTTTTTTGGTAACTTTCTAATTTTTGCTATAAATTAAATTACTAATAGTTTTTAATATGTAATCTTACATATAATTTATAAATGCTTATGTTCATACCGAAATACTGGCACGATATAACAAATCTATTATACATAATCTTTATTATGGTACTACTATAGTATGCAATCTGCTTACTTGTGCCAACTATCACTCTAATTATTTTAAAATCAGGGCTATCTTTTTTCAATTTTTATTTAGATAGGTACATAGTCAACCTCAACTTATTTAAAAATTGGTTTCATGAGCTCTTCTGGTGAGAACAGAGAAACAAAATACAAGTAAGAAAGTTATATTACAATACAACTGAACCTTTTTGAAATATATATTCAAAAATGTCATAAATAGCTATAAAAAATTTAGTTCGGTCCAGATTGTAAAAAAAAATTTATGCGGTTGATTGGGATTGCACAAAAAAAATGTTTTATCGAAAATATATAACTCAAAACACTCAAAACCTCACGATTTCCCTAGAAGTTGCTATTCTAAACAAGACAAAGCATTAATTTACACATGGGCACATTTTATTTCATTTTTAGCGAATTTCCCGAATGGAATTCAGCTAACACAGCCACTGTCATGACGCGACCTGAGCCCGGGACTATGGCAGAAATTTTTTTTGAAGTCCCTAGAAACCGAAAATAATATTCACCAAAATTTATATATATATATATATGTGTGTGTATGTCCGCGCGATAACTCTCGAACGAAGTATCCAATTTTTACGAAACTTGGTGAGAACATTGGAAGTCCCAAACCCTTGGATGAGTTCGTCAGCCAGACACGTCGGATGCCAGGAACATGGTTTTTGTTCTTGCAAGAAGTTCTTGTTTTGGCAAAATTTCCACTTAATCAAAAATTTTTGCAAAATTTTTTTACACCATTTAAAAGAGAAGAAAAAATTACATAAAAAAGGTCTTCAAACTTTTTTTCTATGTCAACTAGTTTCCGAGAAAAACTAATTTTTATAAACGGCAATTCGCTATGTTATGCAGGATGCTGCGACAGGGGTATTATGATATTATGAAAATTGTAGAAAATACATCTGTAAAAAGAATGATGCAATAACATATTTTCTTATGCAATGTACTGATTAAATGCTTAAAAAACCATTAAAAAGTATTTTTATCAAAGAAAATTACTATAGTTAATATTTAAGTTTCCTTCTTTCTCTTGATTTTGAGTCACATTACGCCTTTTAATGACCGTTTTTTTTAAACCCGATAAAAAAGTCGCACAAAAAAGGACCGCATAAAAAAAGTTTCAGCAGTATACTATGGTTACATGGGCCCTACGGTTAAATTTTGTATGTGGGTTTAACTCAAAGTTTGTATCCATAACTACTTATTTATATGTTTTTACCAAAAGTTTTCAAAATCCTACAAGGATATAATTGTAGTAGAAACAGTATTAAAATTCTGGAAACAAAAATGTGGTAAACCACCTTCTATAGTAACACTTTTAAATTTTTTTGTTTTAAAAATAATGTTACATATATGTACACTACTGGTTATTAATTTTTAGGCGCACCTATTTTTATGAAGTAGATTTTTTGAAAGAATTTCTGGCAGGTTAAATAATATTTTTGTATTTTAGAGCGCGTGTCAAGTCAATAACGAAATCATACATTGTCAAAAATATTTGGGTCTCTAATTGTATGTGATTGTTTAATATAAATCAAATGTTTATTTTAAATTACTAGCTCCAGGTATGATTATATTATTTTGTAAGTCACTGTAACAATAATTAAGGCCAATTAATTATGAAAGGCAAGTGTAATTTTGATTAATTATTGTGCGTAAAAAAATGCTATAAATTTTTCTTTTAAATTTATATTAAGATTTTTGCATCTACGATAAAATTCTGCAACACCTCTGCAAATATTTTTGGAAAAAAATCACTTTTTAAAATACAGTAATATTAAAATTTGGAAATAGTTTTGACCATGAAACTCTAAAATAATTTATTTGTAATCGAATACTGAGGGTTTGTGTCTTTATCACGCATTGAAGTCTCTTAACTTATGAAGACAAATGGCATGCGTCGTAAGACAATTTGCAAAAAATTGACTTTGCAAACGTTTGCGTATCATCCATTAATCCAGAAACTGACTTTGCTCGATATCATATGGGCACTGCTTCGGCAAAAGTTGCAGAAATTGTCTAATTGTAAGTATCAAAAAAATTTTAAAAAATCCGTACAAAAATTTGAAACAAAAATTAAAAATTTTGGAATCCCAGTAGTAATGATTACGAACGACTAAAAAAGACTTCAGGTCAGTGGTTCCCAAAGTATGGCCCGCGAGCCAAATGTGGCCATGATGTTAGATCGTCGAAATCGTAAAAATAAATTACAACTTTTTCGAAAAAAATGTACCAATAATTTTGACTGTAAAATAGTTAAATATTTAATTCGTTGTAAAATATCGAATTTTATGTGCAATATCTTTTGTTATTAGATACATCGAGTTTATATGTCAGCAGTGTTCAACTTTTCTATCATAATTTACTTGGTGATCTACTTTTAGATGAATCAGATTCTTAGGTCAAAATAACCAAATTCGTGTAGGAAATGTGATTTAATTTCCGTGTATAATTTTGCAACTATCTTTACCATACTCTCATTTCGTCAAAAATGAAAAAGAAAACAGTATCGAAAACCATTGAGCAGATTCAAATCTTAGGTTTCTATCATCAAATTCCTATTTCAAATTAATAGCGACAAAAATGAAATTAATTAGATCTGTTGTTAAAATTTGGACAGTTTTAGTGTGAAATTTTCATTTTTTCTCTTCGTTCAAAAAATATGATTTATTGTTCGGATGTAAATTCGGATGTAAATCTTATATTATCCCCCTGCTTTCTATTTTTAAATTAGAGTAAAAAATCGGCCAAAATTCGCTGTGCAATCGACCAGTCTATTGGAGCTGACCGATTTTTCCTTTGGGTTCTTTATATTTTTTATAATTTTTCACCAACTGGTTTTCATCATTCTGATCACAGGAATTCAAAGCCTTTAAAATTTGAGCAACTATACCACAAAGTAATGCTTAAATCTGTTAAATCTGTACTTTTGAAAGTAGTTTTTGTTTACAATGCAGAAGAAAATTAAAATTGCAATAAAAAAAAACGTAATAAATAACAGATCCAATTAAAATTTACATAAACAGAACAAAAAATTAACTAATTAAGGAACTCATTCACCAACGCCAAAATTACATTGAATATTAAAAAAATTAAATCGTTTTTTACACCGAGTTGAAAAAAAAGTTAATTACAATTTTTTTTTTTAAATTAGATAATCAACATACTCATAAGCATTTCAATCTATAATTAAGAAATAACTTTTTATTATAAATGTATGTGTAACACCCGGCTCCCCGCACTCATCTCCTCATCGCCCATGAGATTAAACATATAATTATAATATATAATTAACAAATTTATAATTAAGATACTTTACCGATTTCATTTTCTCAAATTATCATTAAGACGGTATCTTCAGTACTTCTGTTTATCGGTAGGAATTTATGGTGAAGAAATTCTAATTAATTTCTAATCTATCATCCACTAATTATAAAAAAAATAAAAATAAAAAAAATCTAGTATCATTTCAACTGAAAAAATGTTAGAATAAAAAGTGAAAGGTTTTTCCCACAAATAATTGTGATATTAGAGAAAGATTTCGAAAAAAAAAATTTAGCATCGTGCAACACAATTGTGACTAACATTCGGATTTGTTGAAGAAGAAACAGAGGCGGATTTAGTAATATAAAAATATTAATTTCCATGTACGGAAACCTTATATTTTGTCTTTTAGTAATGCTGAATACCTGTCAGTTTTCCATAAACTTCCTTATCCACATTAGTGATGAGCAAAATTAGTCTTGGTCTTGCATTTTTTTGCAAGACTAAGACCAAGACCAAGACTATGTATACCAAGAGCAAGACTAAGACTATAAGTATGGCTGCAAGACCAGTACCAAGACTAAAGTGAGCAAGACCAAGACAAAAGCAAGAAAAAAGCAAGACTCTTACTAAACTACTTGAATAGTTTGAAACTATAATTAATACGTAAAGATAGTAAAAAAACTGATTTTAAAAGAAAAAAATTCGCTAATAAAAAAATGCAAGAAAGTGCAAGATTTTTTAGCAATAACAAGACCAAGACCAAGACTCTTAATGCAAGAACAAGACCAAGACCAAAACTGCCAAGTTTTGGTCTTGGTCTTGCATTTGCTCATCACTAATCCACATTTTTAAACTAGTCTCGCGCCCCTAGTGTCACCACTGTGAAGGGTTTATAAAGCTATAATCCCTGGAAAGTAAACTTGAAAAGTCTTATGTCCCTAAAATTTTATCAATACTGTTAACGTCTGCCTTAGTTATGTCAGTTTTAATGCAATCGAAGCGCAGATAAATTTAAATCAAAAAATTTTTAAAATTTTGAGTCTCTATTTCAAGTCACTTCAACCCATTCACCCAGAGAAAAAACAACTTAATATCAATAAAAACCACATTGATTCAATGTAAAACATTAACGAAAGTCTAGTAATGTTGACATGTATTGTTTCAATGTAGAAAATCTTTATTTTAAAGTTGAATAATATTGATTAAAACAAAAGTTTCCTATATCATTTCAATACATTTTTTTTAAGTTGTACATTATTGAAACAATAATGATCGTACTTAATTTTAAGTTGCCATTTTTCTCTCACTGTTGTGACGCCATTCTGAAAAAATATCTATTGCCGATTGGACGCAGTTTTCAGTTCTGATAAGAAAGGTCGGGTTCTTTCAAAAAACCTTTAAAAATTGTTCTTCTCTGTACAACCACAGCCTTTACACCATAAAAAATAGTCTCACAAAACTCATCTTACCCAATTGGTTGTCTGGCGCAGTCATTGTTCGCAGTCAAGTGTATTTCTTTTTTGAGTTTTTAAATATCACTGCGTTAACAATTAGAGCCTGTACAGTTTCATCTCTTACGCCACGTATTATTTTTGTAAATTATTGACACGAAACAATAATAGAGCCATAATCGCATGCATACAATACAATATTGAATACCAGCAATTAATCGACGAATAAATTCATTTGAAAGAAATTCATAAAATTATTATTTCTGTAAGAGAAGAATAAAATTGTTGGCTTACGAAACTGTTACTAATAATTTTTATTTTTTCTATTCAGCCTATCTAATAGCATTATTATTGTTTATTAACATTTGCTGTTTTGTTCTATAGAAAATTAATATCTATGTATGGATGTTTGAAATGGAAACTAGTTCAAGAATCTAACTGTTATTTACTATTATTAACCATAAAAAATTAATTAGAACAATAGATGATTTTGATTATTGTTGTTTAAAGTGTACAAATGACATATAAAATAAAAGCTGAAGGGGCAAGTGCATGAAGGAGTTGTAGTTATGATATTTTTTTTCAGAAAGTCACGTTTTGTAAAATTTAGCAAGATTTAGGGATGATCGATATTAGAAAAACATCGATGTTGACATCGATGTTCGAAAAGATCGATGTTTATGTAGCAAAATAAACAGCCATTTTAATCTATTATATTTTATTTATTAAAAATTAACATTGCCAGTATTTATTTGGTACACTTTGCAAATCTGGAAATTCGCTAAAATAAATAACTGCATCAGCGAATGACTTTTGATAGGTGGAATAAAACATTTTGGATTTAAATGAATTTTATATCGATTTGCCTTTGAGTCTATCATGCAAGGTCGATTTGGGAACATGGAAATATTCAGCAGTTTGTCTGAGCGATTTTCTTTTATTTTTAATATCGAAAAGCAGGGGCGCAACAACTACATACCTACAGGGGGTCCAACAAAAATTTAAATTACCAAATATGTTCCTTGGTTGATACAAATACTGCCCAGCTTTTGAAAAAAGTCTCTCTGAAGCTGTTGAAGTTGCTGTGAAACGCAAGTATTTAATGGCAATTTTTTTCAAGTTTGGGTAAGTGGATCCTAAAACTTGCCATAAAAGTAATGGGTCTTGTTTTAAATCAGCTACAGGACTTTTTAACTACTGGATAGCTTAGAGTAATATCGATGTTTCGATATTATTCTCGTAACATCGATGTGTCGATGTTATCGAGGACATAACATCAATTTTTTTACATCGATGTTTTCCCCCTAAACATCGATGTTTTTCTACCATCGATGAATATCGATCATCCCTAGGAAGATGGTGAGGTATCATGCACTCTTTGATTTCATTACATCCAATAGTTTCGTAGAAATTCCACGAGTATATACAGCCAAGTTTCTTGGAAAGGGTTGGGGGGGGGGAGATTATGCGTAATATGAGAGAACTAAAAAAATTTTTAAATAAAACTGGCCAAAAATTAATAAGTCTCTAAAAAAGTTGACGAGCAAAAAAAACGATGGCTTAATTTTTTTAAAAACCAAAAAGTTTTTTGGAGATGGTTACGCCATATAGATAATATTTAGCGTAAATTTTTAGTTCTCGGTTGAGGTGGGTTTATGACTTCTGGATCCTCCCCCCCTCCTGTATAAGCGCCTGAGAAACTCAGTAATAAACATATTATAGTGCTTATGCATAAGAAGTTGGTCGTATTATACTTATTATATGAAAATGAAAACTTTCAAACGCTTCTAAAAGTCTAAAATTATAAAAATGTCACATAACCTCTTTATGAATTTGCTCTTTCAATCCCGTTTGATCCTGTTGATAGAATGAAACGAACATTCACATATACAAGATGGGACCTACAGACAAACACGAAATCAAAATTGTTCAAGTAAATTGCGCGCGAAAATTTTTATTTCCGAAAGAAAAAAATTTTTAATATTAAAAAAGCGATCATAATGCTTCCGTTACTTTAGTAGTATCGAAACCAAAATTAACTCCAAATTACTAAAATTCGACCAAGGCGCATCCGTAAAATCTACTAAAAGTAATTAATTTGAGAAAAGAGATTTGACCATCGTGATGTCATCAAGTATATTAAATTAACGTCCGTTTCTACAGTTCTTTATATTGTAGACAAATTTCACTAATGAGTTGAATTTTAATATTTTAAGACATGAGTGGATGAAAGTGTTATGTAACATTTTTTTTTATAATTTTACAATAGAAGCGTTTGAATGATTTTATTTACATATACTTCCCATGCAATAGCTAATGTTTATTATTGAATTTCTATAAAACTATTGAACGTAATGAAATAAATTTTAGTATATGATACTCCAGCATAGGATATTGCAGAATTTTGCAAAAAATGAATTTTCGAAAAAAAAAAAATGTTACAAACACCTTCATCCACTCATGTCTTCATTTATACTGTGCCAAAATTCGACTTCTTCCAGGAACAGAATGAAAGTTTTACGCTCTGTTACACAAAAAAAAAACGTCGTCAAGTGCGTGTTAGACACGCATTAAAGAAGGATTTCGTAGTTCAGTATCAAGGATTCCGAAATAAAATTTTTTGCATTTGTACAACATCAAGTTAAACTGACTATGACACAACGCTGTACCGTGCCAACAATTATATATATATAATGTTTTGTTTAAGATGTTTAATATCGTATAAGTTTAAGAGTATTCTAGAAGGCTTGTTAAAAGTAAAATATGTAGAAATAAATTTATTATAAACTTCGAGTAAAAGTGAGACATGTACATCAGGTACATTAGTATACATGGTATACATAACATACATAAGACAGGTTAATACCAACAAAATGTGTTAAATATATTGTAATGTAAGCGTGACACATACGTACAAATAGTTTTTTATTTGTCGAACGACTGTATCGAAGAGGTTAAGTTTAAGATATATGCATATTTTCATTCTCCTACCAGTAAAATTAATTTATCAGCCATTGCTACCATTTTATAGACAAACTGGACAGCCATGTCCAAAATTCCTATTCACCTCTCATTCGATCCCCGACACCCCGAAGTGCGAGGTGAATAGAACCGCCTATTTTTTTTCAATTTTCTAGCTAAATAAAAATGAAAATGGATTTTTAAAATGGTAAGTATGAAGAATAAGCGACCGGAAATAATAGCAATCCATTTTTTATCGTCTAGTAGATAAAAAAGGTATGCAAATCTACGACAAAGTTGAAAATCGTTCCGTTTCACCCCAAGCTACGGTAATACTTTATAACACACCGCACATTTTAAATTAAGTTTTTAGTAAATTAAAACAAATTATAATAAAATGAATCCTGAATAAATCAATTAAAAATTCAGATTTACAAAATTAATCTAAACTGATAATATTTTTATTTACACAAAGCCACAAAAGTATACTATTTTATTCATAAGAGGACAGCGTAAGGAAAAATATACAAAATGTTATTAGGATAATTTGATTGCAGAAAAAAAATTTAACATAGGATTATCAGAAAGAAGTAAAATTGTAAATAAACGAAAATCAAAACAGGTTTAATGACCTTTTACTTTAATTAAAATTGACATAGTGTTTGAAAAATTACCAAACCGGATCGGCTGGGACTCGAACCCGGATCTCTTGGTTACCAGCCAAGCGCCTTACCAACTAGGCCACCGATCACTTGTTCGAGTGCCACTCCAATTCAGTAATCAATCAAACACAACCTCTCTCTAATTCGAGACGCAGTTTTTATACTTTTTTTTAATTTCAAATGTTATCGAGTGTCTGTGAAACATTATTAGTGTATGGCGGATTTTTATCCGTATTTTTAAACATACACCAATATTCATATGCCCACTCAATGTTCAGCTTTGGCTGATACTTGAACACTCGATGTACTTTGGCAAATGGCCAATTCATTATGTTAATTAAAATTGACATAGTGTTTGAAAAATTACCAAACCGGATCGGCTGGGACTCGAACCCGGATCTCTTGGTTACCAGCCAAGCGCCTTACGGTATTTTTGACAACTAAAACAGCTAATTTTGAACTTCCAGTTTCCAGTCTCACAAAGTAGCCGGGGTGTCGATATTTTTCCATTACAAATCCATTACATGTAGGTTATGTATATATTTTTTTAATACTTATTCTCCATATAGATATTCACATTATAATATAATTAATAAAAATGAAAATATAAAGATTTTGTGGCACGTTATTTGATTAAATATGTCATAATGTCTGAAATCTTTTTATTTAATTGATGCCCGTGCACTAGATGAAAATGAATCCGGCCTAAAAAAAAATTATTTATGTTATTTACCGTAATATTTAAATTTCAAAAGGGGTATAGCTAAAACTTACTAAAACATCTTTGAAGAAAATATTACAATGTTCTTTTCATGTTCCGGTTACAATTGAAAAAAAAATATAAATTAGTTACTTATATTTAAAACATAACCACATATAAACACGTGTGATTTTAATTTCAAATATTATCGAGTGCTTGTGAGACATTACTACGTATGACAAACTTTTGTTTGCATTTCAACACACGCAGTATTGATATGTTCACTTATCGTTCAGCTAAACTGAAACTTCAAGCACTCGATTTCCTTGGTATAGTATGACCAAAAACCACATGTAAATTAAAAATCACAAAGTGATTGAAAAAATTATCCGGATCGGCCGGGAATCGAACCCAGGATCTCCTGGTAACTAGCCAGGCGTGCTAACCTCTACGCGAGGAAATCGAGTGCTTGAAGTTTCAATTTAGCTGAACGATAAGTGAACATATCAATACTGCGTGTGTTGAAATGCAAACAAAAGTTTGTCATACGTAGTAATGTCTCACAAGCACTCGATAATATTTGAAATTAAAATTGTAACTGTTTCTCGAATCAGAGAGAGTACTAATACACATAGGTGATTGAATGGGTGTCCGGCTCGGACGCTTGCCGAGCATAGGATCGTTGGTGTAGAGGTTAGCACGCCTGGCTAGTTACCAGGAGATCCTGGGTTCGATTCCCGGCCGATCCGGATAATTTTTTCAATCACTTTGTGATTTTTAATTTACATGTGGTTTTTGGTCATACTATACCAAGGAAATCGAGTGCTTGAAGTTTCAGTTTAGCTGAACGATAAGTGAACATATCAATACTGCGTGTGTTGAAATGCAAACAAAAGTTTGTCATACGTAGTAATGTCTCACAAGCACTCGATAATATTTGAAATTAAAATTGTAACTGTTTCTCGAATCAGAGAGAGTACTAATACACATAGGTGATTGAATGGGTGTCCGGCTCGGACGCTTGCCGAGCATAGGATCGTTGGTGTAGAGGTTAGCACGCCTGGCTAGTTACCAGGAGATCCTGGGTTCGATTCCCGGCCGATCCGGATAATTTTTTCAATCACTTTGTGATTTTTAATTTACACGTGTGATTTTGTTTACAGAATTAACCTTGCATAAATGTTTTTAAAAACGTGCATGCGATTGGCTAATAATATACGTAAATAATTTTAACACCATATAGCGCATGAGTTCTATGCTTATATGTATACCTGGTAGTATAATTTACACGATACAAGTTAACTGCTATTTAGAATATTATAAAAATCAAACCGATAGTGGTTTTTTTGAATAAATAAAAAGTATAAAAAAAATATTTCCTGTCTATTTAATGGGTGTTTTTAAAACTGCAATAGAAAATTAATTCTTTGGTAGCAAATTTAAAGATATTTCTAAATTGTTGACAATAAGAAAGCACAACGTAAACGAGACTTTAGCAAAATATATTATACACAGTTACGTTTCTAACTTTTTTTTTGAATAATAACTGTCACGGAAAAAAAAATTCTACAGAACTGAAATTTCAGACCTGTAATACCTTTTGAAATCGCCTGTATTATAGTTTATAAATTCGAACAGAGATGACACTAGCTGTACTGAAAACAAAATACATATGTTTATGACAAAATATCCTTTTGAATTAAGATAAATCGGATAAAAAGAGACGTATATATACACATGTTTATAAATAACAGAAAAAGAGAAAAGAATATTGAAGCATTCTATAAATTATACATAAATATCCATTTGATATGATAACCATGGGTGTCAATATTTTTTTTTTCATTTACTTTACGTCCGATAATTAAAAAAATGCTTTTAAAATAACAAAAAGACGAATGAATGTAAAAATTAATGAATGTGAGTTAAATTATTAAATAAATAGCAGTAAATTCGAATATATTACTGGTTTAAATATGTTTTTTTATTATTATAAATAAACAGCCTTTACTGCATGGAAGCGGGAGCTTATGTCATCAGGATAAAAAAAATGTTCGTGAAGTGCGAGTTGACAGAGGACTATTCTGAGTAAAGTGCGGCGACATAAGAATTTCGTAGATAGATGTTCTACGAAATCCTAAAAAATGTTGTATTCTTGTACGCTAAAGACAATTACAAAATAACCAACATAACGTATACCTATTACAAAAAAAATGTTTATAGCCATTTCGATAGAAGGTTAAAAAAAGATGGATACTTCAACCGTTCGGTATTCGACCAAAACTGATAGATACCGCTTGCTGTGGCGCAGCACTCTCCCGTGTTACACCCCGGGGAGACCAACGAACGCTAACACCTCTTTTTCTATAACGCATCAGTTATCATTTAGTTGATATCTGAACGAAAAAATTATATGAGTGACATTAACTTTACTGAAATCAAAAAACAAAAAGAGAAGACACATTCACTGCTACTTCTATAATGGTCGTTGACTATGATGGCTACTCATAGCCGCTGCTCAAGTGTGTTGAAACGAAACCATACCCACTGTATGAGATAATTATTTTTTTTTTTTAAATTTATATAACGGATTTAGAGATTTAATAACTTTTATTTATATCTTGATTTTCGAGGTAAGTTCGTATATTTAAGATGAAGTGTTACTGAAGACAAATTGATTTTGGTTTATATATCTGAAAATTTGTATTTTTAATCTATAATATACCTACATACATGCACAAGGAAGAGCTTCGACGGGTTACGTACGATCTATCGATTGATTTACCATTTTCTAATTTTGTCTTTAGTTACATAATCATAACTTCACACGACTACTGTCACAAAAAATACAAAAATTAAAATTGACAAAAATAAATTTACTGAAAATAAAAATACCCCTGTCGCAGCATCCTGCATAACATAGCGAACTTCCGTTTATAAAAATAGTTTTTCTCGGAAACTAGTTGACATAGAAAAATAGTTATTTTTGAATAAGTGGAAATTTTGGCAAAAAACTAATTTTTGCAAGAACAAAAACCATGTTCCTGGCATCCGACATGTCTGGCTGAAGAACTCATCCAAGGGTTTGAGACATCCAATGTTCTCACAAAGTTTCGTAAAAATTGGATATTGATATAATATATATATATATATATATATATATATATATATATATATATATATATATATATATATATATATATATATATAAATTTTAGTGAATATTATTTTCGGTTTCTAGGGACCTCAAAACCAATTTTTGACATAGTCTCGGGCTCAAGTCGCGTCATGACAGTGGCTGTAATACCTGAATTCCATTCTGGAAATTCACTAAAAGCGTGTTTTAAAAATCTTTTTATTTTCGTTTAAAAACAAAATTTCACTCGATGTAATAATTAAAATAATAATTTAGTAAATAATAAACAAATATGGAATACCAAAAAGTAACGCTCAAATCTATTAATATAATAATTTAGCATTTATTAATTACCTGAAAATAAAACTCAAACGATATTTAAAATTTATAAACATGCTTTATAAATAATTAAATATTTAATATCGTTAAAAGTTTGGTCGTAAATATGCATTAGCACGTACAGGGACGAATTAACCGACCTTTGAGTCCTAGAAATTTTCTTCTTACCGGGCCTCTCCCTTTATCACAATATATAAAGGATACAAAAAATGTAAAACAATAAATATGAAATACTAACAAAACTCAAATATTGATTCAAATATTCAAAATAGATAGTTTCGCCGGACCCTTAAAAAAACCGTGGCTCTAACCAGTTATCTTATTTATCTATCCAATGATCCGGCCCTGAGTGCCGATATTTATTTGAATTATATTCTCGACCAAGTGGAATTATATTCTTGACCTAATGTTATTCTAATCAATGGAGGAAATGATTCCAGGCTACAAGAAATCTATTCAGAATAAAAGAATTGCTTTTAAACACTTTCATAAGGCCGGGCGCACATTGAGACGCAGTTAACGCAGGCAGGACAGCGCAGTTTCTGTGACTCGTGTTGTAGAACGGGACAGCTCGAATTGAAACGCAGAGCAGAGCAGAGCAGCACTGCGTCACACGAGACCGATGTGGCACTTGTGAATGTGACACAGAAACTGCGCGATGCTGTGCGACATTTTAACACGTTCTCGAGTTTTAGTTGGTTTTATTTCGTCGAAATGAAAACAATTGAAGAAATTGAAGAAAAATAGTGCTTCTCTGTTCTGCTCTGCTTTTAAATTCGTGCTATCTTGTTCTACAACAATAGTTACAGAAACTGCGTTGCCCTGCCGGCGTAACTGCGTCTCAATGTGCGCCCGACCACACGTGCCTTCCTGCTCTGCCCCGCTCTGCTTTACTGTGCCCTGCCCTGCGTTTACTGCGTGACGCAGTTCAATGTACGCCTGGCCTAATGCTCAAAAAAGTGTCGAAGTCTATCTGCATTACATGGTCGGCCAAGTGGTCGGAAAACGACATTTCATTTTACAAGACCTAATATGTTTCCAAGTAATGGCTGAAGAAAATGGCCAAGAAAATGATTCCGAACTACAAGAAATATATTCCGAGTTAAAGAATTGCTTTAAAACATTTCTCTGTTACTAAACGGTAATAGAGGTCACTCTTTTCACTTTTTAAACAAATACCTAATCTTTGTTTTTTGGCAGATTTAAAAAGTACCTATTGCATAATTATATCAAATTAAAATACTAGACAACATGAGTGACAGTATCTTAGGAAATTATTTGAAACAGCGCTACCATATTTATTTAAATCTATCACTTTTGATTTTACAATTATACTTAACGATGTAATATTTCAATAAATTACACAATTTAACTTGCATTTATTTTTACGTTTATAATATGAATTAATGTTTACAATAAATTTGGTTGTTGCATAATTTTTTTTCACATTGTTTTATTTTAAAAATCCACTCAAAATTTACAATAAAATATTTTATTTGATTATAAAGGTACAAACGACTGTATTGTCTACACAATTCCACAATATAACATAACCTAACTTTCATTTTTTTACCTGAATGAAATCATTTTAAAATCTATATCCAGAATTCCAACGTATAATTTTTGTTTAATGTGTCTAAAAATGTACTGCACGCGACAAAAATAACAAAACCAAAGATTACTTATTTTTTTTTTTTAGATAATAAGACCAAAGTAAGGCTAAAATCAATATAATTCAAGTTAATAATCCCGCGTTGAAGAACCAGAAGGGAATAGTTATTATTTTACCAAAATGAATTATTGTAGATCCATGATCTTCGTTGAGATCATTTTAAACATGTAATTATATTTGCCAAGCTAAAAATATTGCTTCTAGACCCGACAGTACTTATTTTAAAAAATATCTCCAATACTGGCTTGTATCCGTAGCTACGTCCTCTACTTTAAATGAGCTTTCCTTCGGGAGTGCGATGTTTCTTCGTGGCAATAAATAGCCTATGTCCTTTTTTGTCTCCGGGATCATTCTTAAGGAAAGTTTCAAGTCGTTGGTTAAATGCTTGCGGCTTCAAAGAGGTAAAAAAAGGTTTTAAATATACTTTTAAATATAAATCAAACGCTTTAGGGCATGGATAATATTAGGGTATGAATAAAATTAGGGTGTATTGACCCATACTCAAATACTGAAGTAAATAATAAACTCTGAACAATTAATAATTCATTCAAATATTGGTAGTTTATTTATGATACGAGCATTCTAGGGCCGTAACTAGGTCTTCGGGGGCTCCGGGGCAGAAAGTACATTGGCGACCTCTACGCAGCAGGGAAAAAGCGGTGACTTTTTTTTGCTCGTCAGTCGCTTGCTCTGGCGACCTTTTTTTTGCTCGTCAGTCGCCTGCTCTGGCGACTTTTTTCCCTTGCTCGCCAGTCGTTTGCTGGCCTAATTTTACAGATTTTACAGAATAGTGATGAGCAAAATTTGTCTTGATCTCGCAGTCTTGTCTTGGTCTTGCATTTTTTGCAAGACCAAGATCAAGACCAAGATCAAGACCAAGACTATGTATACCAAGACCAAGACTATAAGTATGGCTGCAAGACCAATACCAAGACTCAAGTGAGCAAGACCAAGAAAAAAGCAAGACTCTTGCTAAAATATTTAAATAGTTTGAAAGTATACCTAATTACCGCAGGATACCGTAAAAAAAGGATATCGTAAAGTGTGAAAATTCTGATTTTAGAAGGAAAGAATTCGCTAATAAAAAAATGCACGAAAGTGTAAGAGTTTTCAGCAATGCCAAGACCAAGACCAAGACTGCATTTTGCAAGACCAAGACCAAGACCAAAACTCAAACTACTCTATCAAGACCAAGACCAAGACTCTTAATGCAAGAACAAGACCAAGACCAAGACTTGACAGTCTTCGTCTTACAGAAACACCGCCCTTAAAATTTGCCAAGAAATAATTCTTGTATTCTCTTGGGGGCCCCGGGGCAATGCCCCGGCTGCACCAGCCTAGTTACGGCCTTGGAACATTTTAGCCATGAGGATATTTAGATGCGCAATGTTTAATCTGCTCTACAAATATATCTACTTATATATTTTTGTTGATGACTGTCCGCAGGAAAAAAAAAACCGTATAGAAAATAATAAAATAAAACAAAGAAAGACAATAAATCTCGTAAAAAGAAGACATTGAAAGAAATGATTAATGAAAACAGATTACAGAAGCATGAATAATCATAAAATGTAACATGAATTTTGTGTGTGCTAAGAGTTTGCGACATGTTCGTTTCTCGTATTCATTTTATAATATTTTATTATAATAAATAATACCTACATACATCAGTACCTACCAATACCACGGACCGCATTATAAACATTAAGAATAATTAATTTATTGTCAGTTACATAAGTAAGTGGTGTGCGGTAACATGAGCGTTACTGTACTCTTTATACGTATTATTTACCATTTAAATGATTGTCGGTTGTTTTTTTTTTTCATTTGTCTGATACCTTGATATAAGCATTAAGTTATACGTAAATCCTTTGGTCTTTATGGTTTCTACATAAAAAAAAATTATTTACGATGATGGTCTTGAAGAATTTTGACGAAATGACCAACTGATACACTGTTTTGACAACTGTTGACGTGGTACAGCGTTGTGTCGCCGTTAAGTAGGTTTCACTTGACGTCTTATAACGTCAGTGACCGTCAACTGGTTAAATAAGTATTTAAATTTGTGTTTTAAATAGCATTCACACCATAGAACAAATAGAACGAATACAACTATCTCTTTTCTGCAATCACTTATGGGCATTTATGTGCCTCTTAGGCTGCTTAGTAGTCACTTGCTCAGTACCCGTCGGTGAGTGTAGGTCAGTCAAACAACAATGGATTTGATTGTTGTTAGCATTGTAGAACCCGCACAAGTAGCGTTGTGGTATCACACATATGTATGCGAACCAGAGTCACGTGACAGCTATCACCACCTCCGATCACTCACACTAACAGAGTTTACCGCACAAATGCAAAGTAAAAACCGTGCACGTATACAACATATTTTCTATCTCAACTGGTTACACTGGTTCCAGTAGTATAGTAATAGGTATTTTATCTCTAGTGCTCTATGATTCACACCATAATATTTTTCAGAAGCTTTGGATTTTTCACAAAAACGTTAAGTGATGTAATAATAAGAATAAAGACGAGGAATGTCGGTTACGTAATCCTTTTTAAGGTTATTAAAAGAAGCAAAAAATCTTGTTTTTATCAAATATTGTGTTGGACCTATGGCTACAGGTATTTTCAATGTAGTCGACAGGTTTTCGCTTTCCAAATGCAAATTTTATTTAACTGATTCTAAATTCAAAAAAGATTAATAAGTAGTTAAATAAAATAAAATAAAAGAAGAATGTAATTACGAATTCTTAATATATAGTTTTCGAATTCTAAATTCTAAGTTAAATCAGTAAATATTAAATTTTTCAATAAAAGAAAAATTTTTCTGAAAAAATATGAATTTTTTCTCATATTTCGGATCTCCCTATAGAGCTAGATGATCAAGTTGAATCAATTTCGAACCAAATTTAATCATATTATAATTTTCAATTTCCGCTTAATCATTTTAACCACAAAACCACAAAATTAAAACATAGTTAACCTTTTAAATACTATAACGTCTACACAGACAAGATATTAAACTATATTTACAACATAAATATGTCACAATATTGTCTGCCCATCTAAAATTTTTTTTATAAAATTCCAAACCAATATTTAAAAAATACTAATTTGTTTTCTACAAATTGATTGTTGATTTAATACGTACAGGTAAAAAACCAAAAATTGTGGTTTCATAGAAAATGCAAGTCATTGATATAGGTTACCTGAGATCCGCAGAGATTTCTTGTCTAGAACGGTGTGAAAAAAATTTCCAAGTAAGTTCTTTGGCGTGTTGTAAATAACACATTTTTTTCGATTTTTAAGGACAGCTATTAAAATGTTTTTGAAAAATAAAAATCTATCATAAAATAGTGTAATATTTGACATCTTTATTTAAGAATGTAGAACATGGTTTCACCTGTATCTCACCTGCTATCGATATCAGTTCAGAATCATGCTGAGAGTGAAACAGATAAAAAGTGGCAAAAGACATGTGCCGTTAAAATGATGTTTTTGAATTGATAAAAGAAAGGGGTTGATATCCTGTGGTTCACAAAATGCATCTAAAGGACTTTCTCCACGTCCTTAGAACACTAGAGAACACTGTACAGAAATAAATTTAAATGTTTTTTCTGACATATAATAAGACAATTTATTGGTTAATGTGAGAAATTAAATACGAATTTTTGTTAAAGTATCATCAAATAGCCGACAAATAGTCAATTATCGCGATTTTTTTCAGATGGATAGGATGGGGGAACAGGGATGAATTTTTTTTTACGATTAATACCACTATTTAAAAATACAAAAATATCTTTTTCATTCATTTTTATTTATGTTTTATAATTATTATAATTTTTTGAAAAAATTCTAAAAAAAGGCGGAAATTGGTGCCCGCGATTGTGGCCGCAGTTTCCATTTGGAGGAAATAGATCAAATATATTTTATCAATCTGTAGGTAAGCCGCTATGTACCTATGGGAGCTTTTTTTTGAAATTTTAAAAAATGGCAGCTGTTTGAATAAAAAGTATACAATTTTTTATAGTTTTTCGCGTGGAAAAATAGAAAGATATAAAAAAGCTCCCATCGGTACATAGCGGCTTACCTACAGATTGATAATCTATTTGACTTCTTTTTCCCAAATGAAAACTGCGGCCGTAATAGTGGGCACCGATTTCCACCCTTTTTTAAAGACATTATTTTCAAAAAATTATAATAATTATAAAAAATAAATAAAAATGAATAAAAAAAATATTTTTGTATTGTTAAATAATGGTAGTATTAATCGTAAAAAAAAATTCATCCACATTCCCCCATCCTATCCATCCGAAAAAAATCGCGGAAATTGACTATTTTTCGGCTAATCACAAGGAAATACATTTAGTTTACATGAATAAAAAACAACAGTCTATTCGGCCTAATACTGTAAATGAAAAAAAAAATAGTTTTGTGTTAATCCTACTGATCTTGGTCGCTCACAGAGACATTGAAAACAAGTAATTTTTTTGTTTTTGTAAGTTGTTATTGGGTAAGGCAGCACAGCAATGATTTCGTAGATTGATACAGAAAACATATCGCTCTTTACACAATTTTTTCTTTTTGGATTGTTTGTACAACGGAAACTTGTACAATAATATCACCACCATCTTCATCAACATTTTCAACTCCGAAAAGGACACTACTGAAATTTTTGACCGAATGGGGGCATTTGTGAATGACGTTCACAAATACCCCACAATTTCAAAATCATGGGGTAATTTTGAATTGGTAATAAATTGTCCAATTTCTTTAGCAGTTAATAAGGAACCCTCTCAGGGTTTAGACCACTTCTTGAGAAGTACTTTTAACCATTTCTTACCTTTTAAAAAATAAAATGTATTTAAAAAAAAATTTTTTTGAGGATTGGTCGAAGTATAATACACAAATTTTTGCAAGGGTTTTTTCAAAATAAAAAAAAAGATACTAATACTTGGCGAATTGTTATCAAATCTTAATAGTATATTAAGAAAGGACAGAAAAACATACTAAGAGTTGATTTTTAACAATATAATGTTATTTTAGAAATTATAGGCGCCGTTCACAATTGCCCCAATTCACAATTACCCCGGTCAACCCTACATAAGTCAAATATATTGTAACAGATCAAAGATACCTCCAATGGAAATATTTAATGAATTTTTTAAAAATTATTTTTTCAACATTCGTAAAAGTATGCATGCATGCATACACTAATGGTCTAGGTATACACATGGAGATGTAATTATAATGCCTCTTTCACAACATTTAGTTTTTATCATTTGATCATCAGACATTGACATCACTACCCACTATCGAGTAAAGGATGTGTTAGTGTTTTTCGTTCATCCTAACATGTACACAATCCGCCTTGATACAGAGTATCTAATACACATACACGTATAGTATACCAATATTGGTGAACTGTGAATAAAATACAGAAAAAAATTTGTGCGATTTTGAGCTGTAAAACTACCTTAAAACGATATTTTGCGATTTTTTTGAAAAAATTAATACTTTTTTATGACGTCATCAAGTACAACTTTCTTAATAGGCAAATTAAACGAATACCTATTTTACATAGTGATGAGCAAAATTAGTCTTGTCTTGCAGTCTTGTCTTGGTCTTGGTCTTGGTCTTGGTCGTTTTGCAAGACCGAGACCAAGACTATAATTATGGCTGCAAGACCAATACCAGGACTCAAGTGAGCAAGACCAAGACAAAAGCAAGAAAAAAGCAAGACACTTGCTAAACTATTTAAATAGTTTGAAAGCATAATTAACACGTAAAGATAGTAAAAATTCTGATTTTAGAGGAAAAAAATTCGCTAATAAAACAATGCAAGAAAGTGCAAGATTTTTTAACAAGACCAAGACTGCATTTTGCAAGACCAAGACCAAGACTCAAACTGCTCTAGCAAGACCAATACCAAGACTCTTAATGCAAGAACAAGACCAAGACTCTTAATGCAAGAACAAGACCAAGACCAAGACTGCCAAGTCTTGGTCTTAGTCTTGCATTTGCTCACCACTAATTTTACAAAACTATTACATAAACGAATACGTGTAAATGCGGCGTTGCATCCAATATACGATCCTAAAGATATGTGTATACGTAAGCTGTAAATTATGATTCGCTTATTATATTGCGATTGGACCATCCGAGGCATCCAAGTACGTCATAGCACATAGTACATCGATTCGTTACTATCTCGCGGGCATGATTATCATTCGGAGAGAGAACTTGTTTGAATATATTATTAAAAACAAATATACCTATCTGTAGTTGATTTTTGGTTAGTTATGGTTAGAGCTGAACGTGGCAAATTTATTATTTTCAAATATGTCTACATAATATGGAAAAGACGCACGGTAAAACCAGTAGTATTTCGGAGATTATGCAGTAACGACCGGTTTTACAAATTGTGTTTTTAGACTCAAGCTTAAAGTGAATCGATCACTTGGAATTTTCCAAGTTTAGAATTTGAAATTTTAGTATATTATATGTAGAGAAAGACATGATGAATTCATTGACACTATTTTGAATAATTTCTGACGTGTAGTTTAGAAGAAATAAATTTTCAACGTTAGACTTTTTAACGTACGAGTAAATGCCAAAGAATGATTAGAGGTGAACCAGTGATATATATTTAAATAAGTTGTGTCAGTAAAAACCAACTTTAAGATTTAAAAAACTGAAAATTAATTTCTTTTATGTTTTTGAATCATTAAAAAACTATTTTGTTTAATATTGAGCGCTTAGTTATTGTAATAAATAAAAAAAAAAAAAAACTATAAAAATGTCATTTTATACTAATACACCCATAACATATTTGTGTACGTGTTAGTTATTATGTGTGCGTACACGTCAACTACTAGAATCAAATTCATTACTTTTAAAATTATTAAAATTAGAAGGTTGAACAATAATCAAATATTCAAATATTAATACTGTTACATGTATTATAAAATTTAACTTATTTTTCTACATATAAATTATATTTATTTATGGAAAAAATAAATAGACTTAGTAATTCATGTGTCAGTACTGATCGATTCACCTTAAGTAAACATAGTTTAAACGTTTAAGTTAGTTTATTTTCCATAATAAACTGAGTTTTGGGTATAGTAACTGAGTAGGTAGGGCGACGATTAGGGGTGGATGTATTATGGGCGCAAGCTCAAAAGACCTCCAGAAACTGAGGTGAGGGGAACACAAATTGTATTATTTCCATAGTTACCAGCCAAACCAAGTAATTATGTTTTTATATGAGTGAGTGAGTAAACTTCTATTTATTAATATGATAGACAAAGATAAATGCAGTTGTAGACAAAAAAGTTCTTTTTAGCTTGCGCCCATAATACGATTGTCTAAATTCAGGGACAGACAAGAATGAATACATATTTTGGTCTGTGACGTTATCAGATGGGAATCTCAACCGGTGTTGATAACTGGTTTCGAACAGAGTAGTAATTGGTTTCAACTGGTGGGTTAAAAGCAGTTACTGAGTAGTTACTGCTCTGGTTAATAGCGGTTAACAACCAGTTGAAACCAGTTACTGCTCTGTTGAAAACCAGTTATCAACACCGGTTGAGATACCCATCTGATGACGTCACAGACTCACATATGTAGTATTCATTATTGCTTTTTCCTGAATTTAGGCAATCGTACATGCACCCTCAATCGCCTCCATATCTACTTAACTGAATAGAATCATCCCAGAAACAATACAGAATTACATTTTTTACCAAAATAAAATTGATGTGTAAAAAAGAAATCATGGAATTATTCCCAATTTACGAAATACGACACTTCTAGGACGAACTAGACCCATTCCGGGACTCTTTTAATAAATATTTAAATGTGGGACAAACATTGCTTTTCCGGGACTGTTCGAAAAAAAAAACTTCCGTCCGTCATTTTATTATTTTTTGATAAAATTTCATAATTCTAGTTCCGACCAAAATGACATATCTACAGATTAAGACTAATTAAGAATTTTTGATTTCAGATGTCCTCAAGAGTCAAAATCACCCGGGCCATCCACGTGCTTTCTTTTGAGGCGCCAACTTCAAGTGATAATAATAATAATAAAACAAAATTTAATTTATTCAATTCAAAAAAATTGTTTTATGTTACCTTAAGATGTAAATAAAAACATATTAAAAATTCAAAACATTTCATTTGTTCTTTCCCCAAAAAAATGCTCCTAAAAATAGGCAAGAAAAACAGCGTGAGTTACAGCGTGACTACTACCCTAATATGTAAATAGGCCGTAAGAATTCTTTTTGGCAACGTGGTTTTGGTTGCAGTGATTTCCTGGGCATTGTATAAGTTCCAGTTACGTCTATTCTTCACACAATATACCTACCTATGTATACCTAATTAACCTAAGAAAAATTAACCTATCCATTTTCGAGAAACAAGTTCCATACCAACAAAAATGAATATTTAAATTAAACGACCAAAAACCCAAAAAATAATGGATAGTTAATAATGAAACAATTTGTTATGAAAGATACCGATCCAAGTGGAGAGATGATACATCATCCGTTTATAACAGGTTACATGTTCCACACACATCTTGATATTCTCACTTGTGCAACCCGAGTGCAATGAAGCCAGGCCATAATATAATAACCATATATGATCGTGAACCCGTCCTTAGCACGTACGTGCAAGTGCATACCATCATGCATGCCATGCATGCAATACCGTATGAATTATCGTCACAATGAAAATGAAGTACACCCACAAGAACCCCTGGCGCGTTCAGGGTTTCGGGAAGCGACTAAAAGATTTATTTCAAAATATAAAACACCTTTAGACAATATATTAACAATACATATATAATATTTATAATATATGATATTGTTATAGTAATCCATTGACCCTTTCTGTGTTTCCATATTATGTATGCACATTGCACAGGGCCCCGTTTTTAAGACCGTATATAAAGATTTAACAAATTATAAAAAAATTGTCGGGTCAAGTGGTGCCATAGTTTTTAAAGATTTATTATATGTTCGCCGCAGTTATAAATGTTGGTAAAGATATTTCAAATAATGGAGTAATATGGATGAAAATGTTGATTTCTAGTTGAAAATAAAGATATATAGGGGATTAGAGGTTTGCCTGGTTATGATTCAAAAAAATTCTTTATCAGATTCGAAATGTGACCGATTTGTTTGCAGATAAAACAGGAACGAAAAACTTCTTCCTACACGGAGAGAAAATTCCTATAAAAATTACTGTGCTCAACACTAAAATCATTAGTGTTCAACATAAAAATTATAATTTTTTCCGTACAAAATTGAATATGTTCGTCTGTTACACGTCGATTGTAGTGTTGAGCACAGTAATTTTTATAGGAATTTTCTCTCCGTGTATTTACGCTTGAGAAATGCATACTTAGATCTATTTAGCTGATTTATCTAACATGATACTAATGCTACAAACATCACAATATATTGCACATATTATTTACCCTTTGCACTCGAACCATTTTTTAGTATGGGTACTCAGCTACTCGACAGTAGTTTTAAAACGCTGCAAACACTATTGTATTAGGAGAACATAATATCATAATACAATATATCTATTAGTTAATTAGTAGTATGTATCACAATGTATTGTAGAAGACGTCGCTTGTGTTGTATCATGTTTTCCTAATATAATAATTTTCAAATAAATGAAGAAGGTTGAGTGAGAAACGGAGCGAATTGGAATCAAAACGTGTTCACCCTTTCGATATAGGGTCTGATATCGCTCCGATAAAATATTGTCTCAGTGGTATTGGTATTGGAGCGGTATTGAAGCGAGAGCGAACCGTGACTGATATCGGACCGATATCAGAGCGATGATGTGAATACACTCATTATTTATTATGTGCAAATATTTTATCGAACCGGGAGCGGGGTGATATCGTACTGAAAGCGGAGCGTTAAGGTAAATCGAGCTTTAATGTAAATCAGGCCTTAGGTCCCCTAGCGTGTTGTAAATAATAAAATACGTACCTATTGTTTATGGCGCCGCTGCGGCGCCTAACGAGTGGAATAAATATTTATTGTGTCGCCGTGGCGGCGCCCATAGAGTGCAAAGGGTTAAAACATTATTAGTTCCAAAAGAGTACTAGGCACGCCAGGTGCCAGAAGGAATCTTATTATTTATTATTCCTAGCACGAGTAACCCTCATACCTATAACATATGTTATGTTTCAGGATTATGCGCCTTAAATCGAAACAATATAATTAAAATTTTTTGGTACACTTCGATGAGAACGAATAGTAAACATAACAAAATTTTACCACAGTTAAATTGGATCGGGAGCGTAACAAGAGCGTTATTCTACTGTGAAACGGGCTTAAAAAATCGAACTGGACTTCCAACATCGACAAATACGCGATCCTTTAGTTTACCTGGTAAATAGTGGTAAATGTTTAACCATCTTTGCATTTAGTACAATAATAAAAGCGTTTACAAAACACGTCTTACACATAGAAAATATGCACCAACTGAAGCCGACTCAACGATTTTTTTTTTAAATTTTTTCAATCTGTTACATGATACACTACTTAACCGGTGTGGTATTTACACCATGCACTCTACCGAACACTTTACCAGCTATCTAACTTCGCGCGTTGACTATAGGTGAAGGGAAAAAAAGACAAAACAAAACTACAATAATGTTATCAGTGCTTATAATTTGATGTTAGATTTTAATGTCATGGATAGAAGTACCTACCTATAAGGTACCAATGTACATTCGCGCTTTGTTTTCAAATCTGTTGATTAACCGTGGACGAGAAAGACGAAAAACGACGTAGAAAAGAGTGGTTTGAATTGTGCAAGTTATCGTCATATGTTTGCAAGTTATTAGGGTCCCGAAGAAAAAATCTCGGAACCTTATAGTTTCGTCTCTCATACTTCTCATAATTTTTCTTAATTTCTAGTGGTATTTTCCCGTAATGGAAAGTGGGGATGAAATCGTTAGAAAAGAAGTCATAAAATGAAGTTAAGATTGTTATAATTTTTCACTTCTGAACGCCGTTTGTGAAATAATGAACTTCAAAGTAAGACTTTGTTTGTCCCCATAACCGTAATTTTTGAAACTGTTGATCCAAAAAAGTCTACAAAAATTAGTAGCACTTTTTGAAAAACGCGCAACTTATCAAAAATTCAAGAAAATAATTGGAGAAAATTATCCCCGCAGTGTGTGAGATTTTGCAACGATGTATGTTTCGATGCTAGAGGGAACATCTCCCAAAAATTCAAGCCTAAATTATTAACACTTTCGGTCCCACGGCTTCGGCATCTAAAAATTATCAAAACCACCGCAGAAGCCGATCGCGATCAATGATTAATTGATTACGCATTATGTATGTGTGCGATGTTACTACACTGATGTGTATATACTCAACTCAGACAAACACCAACACACAGTACACACTACTCTCTTGATTTCTTTAAAAAATTTTAAAATATACAATATAAAAACTAATAATAAATAAGAGTATTTGTTTTTTTTTTATTTATTTTTACCAGTTTGTTATCTAATCTTTCTGTAATTCTCTAATTGATTTGAATGTGTTTGAGTGTCATATATATGTATGTAAATAATATGTGGTGTCACATATATGTACATGTTGAATCATTTTATGTATTTGCTTACATAAAGTTTCTTTAAAAATATTGTCCACGTCCGAGGAAGTTTACTGTGAACGTGCTCGGTCCTCATAGTGTTAAGGAAAATATTGAAAAATGATCAATTTTTAATTTTTCTTAAGTAACTCTAGAAATAATTCCACGTATTCGATTGAGCGGAACATCGTTAGAATGATCTATCAAAATGAATTCGAGGTTCCTTTAGTCACCTTTCATTTTTAAATTTCGTTTACCAATTATTGAGTTTCAAAGATACAGGGAGCTTTAACAGATACAGCGAACTGAATTATCACGTAATTGAGTCCCAAGTAACATTGTCGAACATATTTATGTATTTTGATACTAAATCGAAAGTTATAGAAAAATTAAGCTACTAGGGAACCCTGATTTGATGCATGTACAACACAAACTTGACGGATTTATAATTTAGAATTTATTTAACAATATATATTTGCTTTATATTTGTACAGGAGTTGAATACGTGAGAAATTTTGTATTATCTGCAAACGGTAACGTTGTAAAAAGCGCATTGTTGTCAGTAAAATGTTTTTTTAGAACAAAGAAAGGAATTTACCCGGACAGAAATTACAGAAGAAATGAATTAAGAGTCATCTACTGACTGAAAACACGAACAAAACTAGTGCAAACAGATTCACATAAAATTTAAGGACCCTTACACGGACCAGCAAACTGATAGATTGGCACAAATTATTCATTTTGAAATTCTGAAAATTTTTCTTGTGAAATTTTTGACTGGTCGTATCAAGCAGCAATCAATTTGTCACTTACACTAGTACAAGAATATAATTTATTCTAAATTATATTTACTTAAAATCCATAAATTTTTTTCCTGAAAAATATAATCAATAATTAAATAAATCTTTCTTAATGGTCACCGATTTTCAAATTAGATTTTTAAATACTGAGAAATGCATCTACTGTATCGTAAATATATTCACATTTGCTTAGTTTTACCTTAGTAAATTTATTTATTTTAAAAAAAATTATAAATTTATATAAATATTTAGATATGTTTATAAAAAAATGTAAAATTTATATTTAATTTCCTATCAATAAAAAAATAAAAAAAGAGTTTTATATAAAAAAAAAAACATTATATGTAAAATATTACATAAAGTCATATGCAGATATCTGTCAATTTAAATGCCGATATAAAACTATTCAATCACACAAAAAAAAATAAATAAATAAATAATAGTATATTGTGCAATAAGTGCGGGAAATTGTCGATTGCCCACGAAAGCGAAGCTGAGCGCACAAACGTAGTGAGTGCGCTCATTCGCTTGATTTTTTTTTTGCCATTTTTAAAGATAATCTATTTTTAAACGTGATTTTGATTGTTTTCATTTTAAAATTTATTTTGTTTTATATTGATTTTCATAGATTTGTTGAATTTTAATAGTCTGGCAAGGACAGAAATTAATTGATTGGTAATAATAAAAGTAAAGTGACGTTATTTTTATCTAACTTTTAGTGAATAGAAAAGTATTCATTCAATCCTAAGAATGCTTTTAGTATATAAAATGTGAATTAACTTTTATTATTATTAAACAATAAAACACATTTTAAAAAACCGACTTCAAAAAGTAAAAAATAATGTATTAGCACGTATTTTGAAGTCAGGCGTAGTATCGCGTACAAAATGCGATCGAATCTGCTTGTAAAATCAATGAATTCTTGTGGATCTACATTTTTTTAAATACTACGCCTGACTTCAAAATACGTGCTAATACATTATTTTTTACTTTTTGAAGTCGGTTTTTTAAAATATGTTTTATTTCATACCTTTTATTGTGAAATAAATTTCATACCTTTTACCATTTGAATATTTGTTTCTTTTAAATTTAAAAATATGTTACTATAGTTTTTAAAGTAAATAATTTTACATATACAAATTTTAAAATTGCCATAATTATACATATTATTGAAGATGGTTAAAAAATTACTCAACCAATCTCAATAAAATTTTTATGGGACTATCTGGAGAGTTTTATTTACTATAACCAAAAAAAGAATGACGTAAATTGGCCCAGAAATGTTGGAGAAATCGGCAGTAGCGTAGCGAGGGGGGTGCAAGGGGTACTATCATGACCCGGGGTAGCGAGGGGGGTGCAAGGGGTACTATCATGACCCGGGCGCCACTTTGAAAGGGGCGCCAAAAGCTAATAGGGGGACGCTATTAATTTAAAATTTTTTGTTGTGTTTGTCATTAGAATTTCGCTACATGAAAGTGTAGGAAAATTAGGAAATTACTTTCAGGTTATGACTTCAAATATATAGAAATATACAAACAAATCACTGGCAAAAAAGGTCGTTAAGGCAACTTTTAGGGAAAAATTTAATCCGAAATTTTAAATACACCCTTCCACTACCTAAAATTCTTAAAATTTTAGAAGTTAAGGGGGCGCAAATAAAGTGTCACGCACCGGGCGCCAGTTATGTTGGCTACGCCTCTGGAAATCGGTGTACATACTATAATTGTGTGATATCGACTTTCCAACAATTTGTTACATACATATTATTATAAAACTGCCAGTTTTAATACACAGCAACTACACATCCCATTTTGAAAAAATGTAAAAAAGAAATTGTTTGGTGACAAATTTAAATGCGGTAAATAATAAAACTAAATACAAATGTGTTTATAAATCATGTGAAATAAAATAATTTGTCAATGTCCATCCTGGATAGTTTCAATGTTCAATGATGACCGGTTAGTTTCTAACACCAGAACCACAACATTAACATATATACGCAAGTACTCCTGTCTAGCTTACCTCTACTCCTCCCTCCAGTGGACTTCATGTAATATATTTTAAATAGCTTGTAATAAATGTTTTTATTTAAAAAAAGGTACTCATAAAACTGTCAAATATTCTAATGTTTTATCACACTAGAAAGGGTTAATGTGGTTTTGTGTGTGGAAACCAAAAAATTTAAAAAAAAAGAATATTTAGAATCTAAATTTTAGATGGAAACAAAACAATAAATTTTAAAAGAAATTTTGTTTGTATGAGTTCAAATTTCGGTTTTCTTCTTTCTTATTTGAAACATCATAAATTTTATTTTGAAAAATGACTATTTTTGTGAAATTTTAAAAAATACAAAAAAGGGATTATTTGATATAACACAAAATTCGTTACGGAAGATAATTTAGCAGTCTACAATAGTTTTACCAGAAATTTTGACTCTTTTTCTTACTTTTATCGGTATTTTTTTTATCATTTTCTGACACAAATCTTTTTAAACCGTGAGGCTCTTCCTATAATATTTCGATATCCAGATATTTACGGTCCGAATACGGACCAAAACTTCACATGTAAATATATATTGTTTGTAAAGTGACCTAATAACCGATTTTTTGTATTTCAATTTTTTTTCAGTCCAGACCGAAATAATTGTTCTTCAACTGACCAGCGGAATGGCTAGCGTGCTAAGGCGCTGGTAGTTGCGGGCTGATAGGTCAAGAGTTCGAATTTGACGGATGTCAATGCCCGCAAAGGCTTTCTGCAGTTCCATATCACAATTCCAGATGAGTATCGGCATAGTTCCTTGAGAAGACCACTTCTCTGCTCCTCCACCCACATTATAATAGAATTGTAATGAATAAAATAATATATGTATAAATAAAGTTGGAGAAATAATGATGTGGGTGATGTCGATTATAGACTAGTTGCCCAATAGTGAGGTCGGATGATTGATCAATTTATCAGTTTAATCGACTAATTTTTGTCATAATTTAGTCATTTTTGGTCGAGTAATTGGCTCCTGGCTAAATGACTAAAAGTTGTAAAAACAACTAATTTAATAATTTTTCTTTATAAAACTCAAAAAAAAAAAAGAAAATAAAACTAAGAATTGATGTGGGAAATCCTGAACACATCCTAAATTGTCGATATTTATTTTTGCCTTAAAAAATATTAAAAGTTAATAATTAAATTCAAAGGAAAAGACATCCTTTTTGAAAAAGTTATAAAGGTTATTTTACTTATTAATTCGGCTAAATATTTAGTCTGTTGGTCGACTATTCTAAAATTAATCGACTAAATGCTCTTCGGCTTCATATCACCAATGCACAAAAAGCTTTACATGTTTAAAAATGATGTAATTCAATTAAAAAATCTGTTAATTTTTCACAGTGATGTATTAAATTATCATAATATCCAGGAGAAAAAAATATTTACTAGTACATATTTGTCTCAGCAATTGTTTTTAGTTAAGTATTGTTTTTTCACAGAAACACAATAGCAATATACATATATGTTTTGAAGCATGAAGAAGATGTTTATTTAAATAAATAATCAATAATAGAATAATAATTAATCTTAAAAATAATAATAATGTATGATGTTTTATTTGTACCTGTTTTGTTATACAATGTCTAACAATAGACAATAGCGAGTTAAATCTGTAGAAAAAATTTATTAAATCTTCGAATATTGTTAACTCAACATATTACAAACAACAATCAATTTGTAAAAAAATTTTGTTAATCGGTCAAAGATGAATGACTAAATAGACTTCATTTGAATACAAAAAACAAAAAAACTGTTTGTAGGTATTTTAAGAAAAACTACTAAACCGTTTTATTATAATTAAATACCGACTATACTCTGCTGGACCCGCTGCCCAAAGTCACTAAAATTTTTACGGTAAAAGCATTAATTATTTATCAAATATTTAAGAGTTGTTTCATTTAAATCGACTGAGGCTATTAAAAAATCAACTTGCTTCTGGTGTTTTGTGTGCAAATTTTTTTTTCTTTTTGACACCATTTAATTTAGATAAGTGAAATTACAGTCAAAATTTAAATAGTAGATAAGGGATAATTTATTCAATTAAGCAGCCAGTTTTTTATCTTAATTTAATTTGAAAAGGTAACTCCAGATTTTAATTTTATTACAGAAATGTCTTATTTTGGTCTTCAGTAATATTTTTGAAATAAAATTATTTAAAAAATTATTATTTGGAGTGTATGCGTCAGTACGAAATACTGTATTGCAGCGTTTCTCAAACTTTTTTTCAGTCACGGATAATCTTGTGCGGGCCGATTGTAAGTAGGTAAATTGAATGTCGTTCTTCGACCACTTAGTTCGACAACATAATTCGGATAAATATCGACACTTCCTTAAGCGTTACAAAAATGTTTAAAAACAACTATTTAATTTTATATAGATTTTCGGTAGCCTGAAAACATTGCGACTGTTAGCTGGAATAAAATTAAGTCCCGTAATATGAAATGTCGGTTTCCGACCACTTGGTCTACCATGTACCTAATTCAGACAAATGTCGACACATTTTTAAGCATTAGATAAATGTTTAAAAGTAATATTCTTTAACTCTGAATAGAATTCTTGTAGCCTGGAATCATTTCCGTCATTAACTGGAATAACATTAGATCGTGTAGGGTGAATGCGGGAGAGATGCCGCACATTTTGAAAACACTTGATAATTCTTAAAGCATGCATTTAACAGATTTGAAATTTGTACACAATAAATATAAACATTGTTCTTTAAAATTATTTATAAATAATTTTAAATTTTGAGTCATAAAGGATTCATAATTAACATTTTTGTAGAGCCTGCAAAGCGGTGTCTCTCCCACACCTATGGGAGAGATGCCGCATCAAAGAAGGTGAGACGCCACATAGTTCATATTAAAAATTTTACATTTTACACACATCTCCATACATGATGCATGCCATATGTAACCATTTTTGGCACTTTATACATCTTAACCAGTCAACTTTTTATTTGTTCTGAGTAGCTTTCAAAACATTCGGTACACAGGCAGCAATCATTATTTTCGTTATCTTCACCAATATGAGAGCTCTTCCTGATCCATTAATGGATCTTTTATGTTTACGTGGCATAATTTACAGTCCAAAAAAAAATTGCATAATTAAGGTATATAAGTCTATGTTTTTAACATTTAACATGACGCGGCATTTATACCAACTTTAAATGTGGCATCTCTCTTTTTTGTTGGGATAGATGCCGCATGTGGCTATAGCAAGCATAGTGCGGAATTCCAACCTAATATTACATACAGTACTTTTAAAATATACCTAAATTAATAACAAAACTCATTTTCATTAAAACAATGAAATATACATTCTTAACTCCTAATGAATTAAATGCCTATAAAATATTATGTTAAAAAACTTACTTTTCAATAATAAAAAGTTGGATAATTACTAAACTGATGGACTAATCATAAATGTTACCATATACAGCTTAAATAAGTTACTTATTTTAAACATATAATCCATTAATAGCGTTATCGATTAATCAACGGACAAACTATGGCTACTGCGGCATCTCTCCCGCACTTACCCTAATATATGAACTATCGTTTTGTGATCATTTAGTCTACCATGTAGTATAGACAAATATCGCCACTTTTTAAGTATTAGACAAATGCTTCAAAGCAATTCTTTAATTTAAAATAGATTTCTTGTAACTTTGAATCGTTTCCGTCGTTAATTGGATTAATAATTTTAGGTCATGTAATATGAAATGTAGGTTTCTGATCACTTGGTATACTAAGTAATTCAGAAAAATATCAACAATTTTTTGTCGACAAAAAAATTATGAACATTTTTCTAATTCACACATCTTTCTGCGAACCAGTGCAGTACTTTCGAGGACCGGCGGTTGAGGAACAATGTTCTAGCGCTGTATTAATTTGATATTTTGATACAAAAGAAAATTTCCAAAAAAACTTTAAACATGAACACACTCATACTACTGACTTTCAGCCAGGATCGAGGATAGTCACGGTGAGGAAGTATCGACTGGCTAGAAAATATGAACTCTAGCTCCATTTGGAGAGTGTCTTTGAGGGTAAGAATATTCTAGCCTCAACACTACGGTAGTTCTTGTGAAGGCCACACTTGGCTAGGTGTTGATGTAAAGGTAGAGAAGCAAAAAGGTTAAGAACAGATTGGACGCCTCCTTCTTAACATATAGTCGAGTATCAGCGTTCACTCATTTGAATCGACTGCTATTGAAATCAGCTTGCTTCTAGGATTTTGTGTGCAGGTTTTTTTTTAACACCTCTTAATTTTGATAAGTGAGTAATTACACTCAAAATTTAAATAGTAAATTAGGAATAATTTATTCGGTTAACCTTTATCTTAATTTAATTTGAAATGGCAACTTTAAATTTTTATTTTACTACAAAATTGTCAGTCCTTCAGTGACATTTTTGAAACAAAACCATTTCAAAATATTACTCGGAATGTAAGTGCCAATATTCGTGTCTCTCTATCTACATATATACATATAATCTATCTAATTGTCACCTCTCTCCCCTCCCTAAAAGTCCATTTTTAATGTGTATAATTAATTCATATGTCATGTCATGTCCAAAACATCAAGCCACACCCAATAATCGTTTAATAAAAACACATTTCACTATAATGTGTTATATTATGATTAATGAGGATGGCTTCATTTTTGAGAAATAAATTAGATGAATTTGAGTTTTTTTTCTTGTTGTTGCTCAGTTAAAAATAGTCAAATTATTTAATTATTACTTTTTTGAAAATGTAATTTTAATTTTATAAATGGAATTGGGCTTAATTATATACATATATGTATGTGTATGTATTTATATAAATAAAAATATTAATTTGCTTAAAAGCCGAAAAACAAATCGAATGTGTAAAGAAATGAAAAATACAGTCCAGGACATAATCGTATTGCAACTATAAACAGACGGAACGTCTTTTAAACGAATTTTCATTATTTCATTCAGTTAAATATCAGTCACCTTGAAATTGGTAAAAAGTATCTTAAATGTTACCCTAGGTAATAAGTTATCACCACACCAAATTTTATTAAAATCAGTCCAATAGTGTTTGCCTAATGTGTGCACATGCTCAAAAGGGTTTTTCTATTTTCCCGTGGGAATGAGAAATTTTCCCGGTTAAAAAGTATTTCAAATGTTGACCCAGGTAATAAGTTATCATCACACCAAATTTCATTAAAATCCCTCCATGGTTTTTGCGTGATACGGGAACAGGCAGACAGACAGACAAAAATTCTAAAAACCGCTGTTTTGGTAACTACATCGATAACTATTTACAGTACCAGTACAATTTTCAAAAAATATTCCATGTACAGAAATGGTCTCGTTACAATTTTATTATATGTATATAGATAAAAAGCTTTAACTTTTTCAAATTAAAGCAAAAAGGCGATAGTAAAAAATATCTGTAATTAGAGACAAACGTAATATAGTTTCTGTGATTTAATTAAGAATTTCTCGTGCCCTATAAAATTGACTAAATATCTTCGATGACGACAAAACTATGAATTTTTAATTTTCCTTTAAAGTACAACATTGAGATTGAAGAAGTTTTTATCTGTTTTCTGGAAATGTTAATAATTTTACCGTTATAATTTTCTCAGAAATGAGACAAGCGATTGCACAAACTGATAATTAGGATTAAAAAATTCTCCAAGGATATTTTAAACACGTATAAACTGGCAATTTTGAAGTCACTATGTAGGTACTAGAATTTTTCACATTTCTCTAGATAAATTACTTCTTACTTATATTTAATGTTAAAGTCACCCCTTAATTTTTTAGTGTAATTTGATTATTTGAATCTTCTACTTTCTCTATGAGTAAAATAATCGCTATGAGTTTTAAAAACGACACTGTCTAACAGTCTATTATATATGTAGATGTGGTCAAGTGTGACTAGACCAACTAATTTGATGACGGATATGACGAATTTATAAGGATGTTGTTATTGTTTAATTAAATTTAACAAAACTGTTTTACCAGTTCTAGAATTCCTACTACCACGGATATGGTTGACATCCTGTACTAGAAAAGTTACACCTCAATTTTTTTTTCCAATTAATACGTGGGGTGCGCCGTAAGTTCTTGGCCTAACATGATGAAACTTATTTAAAGGTGACGTAATTTATACTCACAGAAAGTATTAAGTCTCTAGTAATCATAAACGCAGTGGACGAGTTTACATGTGTTTTATTTATTCTGTTGTAAAAGTGTAAACTCAATATGTGGACCGTTTCAAAAATTGAATATAGTGTAGTCATAAAATTTCTGACAAAAGAAAGACAAACTCCAGAAGAAATTAAGGACAGATTGGATGGTGTATACGGTCAAGCCGTGCCAAAGGTTTCGTTTGCGGTACGAGTCCGTCAACGACGATGATCGTTCTGGACGTCCAGCAGATTCGATCACTTCCGAAAACATCGCTCTTGTAGAATCGCTACAAAGAATTTGCTTATTATTATAAAGGCATAGAGATGCATATCCCACCTTATAATAAGTGTATTGAAATAGATCGCGGTTATATAGAAAAATAAATTATTTTCACTGTTCTCTCTGTATTTTTTAATACTCAGGCCGAGAACTTATGGCGCACCCTACGTAACTAGTCAAATTATTTTTCAGAAGATATTTTTGGGCAAAAATTTCAATTTTCGTTATCGAAATCTCAATATCGGTCTGGAACTGTCAATGTTTCCTCTAGAATTCTTTTCTTACAGCCTCACAGATCGTGAAAAATCCACAAAAGAACATACCACGCAGACTCCCAAACAGATATTTGTTTTCACGGAAAACTTGTCATTTTGTTCAAAAGTGTAATCCGTTCTTGTACAAAAAACTTAAAATACCTAACTGTAAAATATCTATATATGCGATAGATAATATGCTAATACATACACACATTCAAACATTAACAACAATAGCCTCAAAAGACCTTTTATTTGAATTAACCTCTCTCGCCATTTATTGTAATGGTAGACGACATTTTTATTATTGATTAAATTGTTACAATATATTAATGAACAAATAATAAATTTATTGTATGGTAAATAAGTGCCTATAACTATAAAGACACCATAGCCAACTTACAGTCCAACACTGAGAAGAAAAAAACCGAAAAAGTTGCCAACTCATCGCCATAATCTGGCACTTGGTTGACAGATCAATGCCATCCTGTTTAAAGTCATTATTATACGTTGCTTATTATTTGATACATTATATGTTTTATGCTTATATGCGTTAATATTATTGTAATATGTTTATAAGGCTGTAACGAACGCGGCTTAAATAAGTTTTTAACACATTAATAAAATTTTAATTGTATTTGTTTAAACGCTGTAATTAGTGAAAATGGATTATTTTTTTTTGGGAATATTTTTTTTAATAATATAGTTATTAATAACAATAAAATACGTATTGTTTTACGGAAGTAAATACAAAGAAACTGTTGAAAAAAAACACATACATTAAAGCCTGTATTACACTTGGCGAGTTTACTCGCTATTCGCTGGCGAATTTGCTCGCTGCTAGTAAACTCGCTTAGTGTAATATTCTTGACTAGTTACTCGCTAGATACTCGCTACTCGCTTTTCTAAAGCGAGTAAGTTGAAGACCAGTCTACTTTACTCGCTACTCGCTTCGCATTTTTACCCTCTGGCTAGTGAAATAGCTTTTTGTGTAATATATTTAATAAGTAAAATCGCTGTATTTGACAGTTCTTTCAAAATGTCAACAGAGACTATTTATGCAGGATTTGTAATTCCATCGTTATTATTATTATTTTTACGTAAAAATTTGCAGAAAAAGCAAAAAAATACGATAGGTAGATAAAAAATTGGGTGATAAGACAAAAAAAATTTGGTGTTTTATGTCCCACAGCACAGTATTTGCCTAAAAAAAGTATATAAATTAAAAAAAATTAAAATGTCAGTTTTATTTCCACTTCAAATTTTTAATAAGTTAAAGGAAATAAAAACAGTAAATTATATAACATATAAATACTACAGAAATGAAAATTTTTTAATAAAAATATGTAAGTTTGTAGTAATAATAACAAGCAACAGAGGGAAAAAAAAACAAAACATGAAATATTTGCTCAGTTAAATATTAATCACAACACATGTTAGCAAATTTACTAGCTATGTGTGTAATCGGTATTCATTGAGCGAGTCGATACGTTTGCACTCGCTAGCGAATTTACTCGCTATTCACTAGCGAGTAAACTCGCCAAGTGTAATCCAGGCTATATATATATTCGAAAATTTATTTAAACGGAAAATTTCTTCTTTTATTCGGTAACCTTACAAATTTTTTTATTGACGGTAAGGAACCAGCATGTTTATTTATGGTGTTTGTCAAAGTCAGTTAATAGACCGAGTGCGAATTTTCCAGATATTCAATGTATTACGTCTTTACTAGGGAAATTTTAAAGTTTCAGCATCATCTTTTATTGGAAGTACACACAGGGTCGTGGAGAGAAATGTCAAGCGCCAAGGCAGGGCACAACAAACAGAAGGAGTAGCTCCCAAATAAAGAAAAAAAAAGAAACGTCTTTTTTTTTAATTTTCTGTGTGTCCCCTTCTCGTCGGGCTTGCGTACAGTAGGGATGATCGATATTATAAAAACATCGATGTTAACATCGATTCAAGAGTATCGATATACGATATATATCGAAAGAAAGACATCGATGTTCGAAAACATCGATGTTTATGTAGCAAAATAAACAGCCATTATTATAATTTATTATTTTATTTATTAAAAATTAACATTGCCAGTATTTATTTGGTACACTTTGCAAAAAAAGTCACTTTGTTAAAAGTTTCCCTTTTAATATGTTCCTTTGTTGATAGAAATGCTGCCCAGCTTTTGAAAAAAGTCTCTCTGAAGCTGTTGAAGCCGCTGTGAAATACAAATATTTAATGGTAATTTTTTTCAAGTTTGGATAAGTGGATCCTAGAACTTGCCATAAAAGTAATGGATCTTGTTGTAAGTCAGCTATAGGACTTTATAAAACTTGATAGCTTAGAGTAATATCGATGTTTCGATATTATTCTCGTAACATCGATGTTTTTCTACCATCGATGAATATCGATCATCCTTGGCGTACAGTCAAACCTCAGTAGAACCAATCTGAAAGAAACTTCATTAAGTATATCGAATAATTTTTTATATTGACATACGTTATATTGAGATTAAAATATACGTAGACAAAATTATTTTTAAAATAATTTTTTTGAGGGGACGGGTCATCTTAAGAATACAAATCTAGTTTTTACCATGATATTTATTTGTTATCCATTTCCATTGGAGGTTTTGACGACTAACACTAAGAAATTCTAGATAACAAGAGTTATCGAAAACAGACCACAGTTACTTGAAATTTTTTACAATTATTTTTCTTCCTTTTACTCACCAAAATCTCCAAGTTTTAGACTAATTATAGGTAATTTTTATTGAGGTGCCGGAAAGCAAGATTATATATTGTCAGGTGGACAGTTTGTTATACAAAGGTTAGCTTCGCTATATAGAGATTCTACTTTGACAAGGGGAGGATTGTAAATTCGAGATATTGAGATTCTTAGCCGCCTCTATACACTGAATGCGTGAATTTTGAAGAATTCGTTATATTGAGGTTTATCTGTACAAAAGCTTCCCCGTTTTCCGTAATGAAATGTCTATCTGTAATTTTTTTATACATTATTAAACATCAAACTTCGACCGAAACATTTTTTTGGCAGCACTCAGAACGCGTTCAATTTTGATGTCGCGAATTTCTTCGCGTTAATTATTCCAACTAATTTCCCCGATAACAATTTTAGTACTGCACAAACTTAAACGTAACATCTACAAGAGTTTCGAAAATGAAATAAGCGAAGATATTTTATTTACTGAGGCGCCAAGCTAACATTCCATCTTCTATTATTACTATTATTCGATTTAGATCAATCGATTAAAATTTCAAACGAAATCAATCAAATATTTCATAGTCACCTCTCTTTCATACTTCAAAACACATACTGTGACCCAACAAAGACTACCGATAAATAGGCATATGAACTGATTACGCACACATACCGCATACCTTTTGTATTGTAGATTTGTATAGTTATATGCGAAACAATCAGTGGGAGTAGTTGACAGCTGAACAATACTTTAACACCTCTTTTACGTAACACCGCACTTCATTTGTATCTTTTCAATCGATATCAATCAATATTGATCATTGTCCTCAATCACCGTCACCTATAGCGGCGCAAAGAAGATATTCATGCGATCTATCTTTATCGCACCAAACGGAGTGTATTGTTGTCTTTTTTTAAATAAATATGCATATATGAGGTGTTTGGAATCAAAACCCGTCAAATCCATTCAATCCGTCCATTTTATAACAAACTTTTAATAAGTTAATCCTAGAATCATACGTACTCGTCAAAACGACGAACGAACTTCTCTACCTGCTCCAATACTGCGAGTAGGTACCGACACTCGCTGTGAAACTTCTGTTATCTAATTTATTTGTTATTATAACATATAATACATATAAATTTTGTTTATAGCTATTGTCGTTTTTTTTTATACTGAAATAGTGTGCGTCAAAAGGACGACGATGTATGATTAACCTATATTTTTTTTAAAGATTTTGTACTCCACATATAAGTTTTCCTAATTTTTCTAAAATTTATTAAAGATATGGATATTATAATTAATTTATTCAATGATTATGATAATGTGAAAGATGATTACAGCTGTTTGACTTATAGAGACGACATAATACTGAAGTTTGAATATATTGAATCGAAAACTAAAGAATGCGTTTCGAATGACTAAATAAAAGATTAACAATTTATTTTGTGTAAAATATTTTAATTTTTATTATTTTTTGAGATCTTATTCGGAAAATTACTAACAAATTTTAGAAAATTTACAAATGTGCCTAATGGGGAAATAACTACATATCTATAGGAATATTTATGACTGAGAAATTTCACATTCTGTAAAGTCACACATGTCCACTAATTCATAATAGTTCATAAATTAATTATTACAATTGATGTATTTATATATTTTTTAATTTTTATAATAAAAATATGCTTTGATAAAAAGGTTAAAAAAATTAATAAATATTTACATTAAGAAATTTTTCCAAATCCAATTTTTATAAATATTTTGTTCGCTTTTGTAGTATTGTTATGTAAAAAAAATGTTTTTTGCAAATAAACTCTAAAACTCCCCGTAAAAAGTCCATTCGTCGAAACGACGCCGATGTATGATTAACTTGACTCGTAGACCAACGTATGATTCTAGGGTTAAGATGGCACTGCTGATTCAGAGAAGTAGACCCCAAAACACACGTAATACAGAAGTTATTACTGTTAAATTGAACGTCACATGATATCAAAGCAAATTCTAATTAGTTGAAGTGCATTTAGCGGACTTTAACCCTGGATAACTAAACCTTCGTAAATTAGACGACGACACATGTTTTTTGTTTGTTTTTTCTTTTAACTTAGTATATTTTGATATTTTGGCCAATGAAATGGATAGTGTTATTGCACTAGGTTGTATATTGTATAATTTCTGTAGTTTCTTCTTTTAGTTACAGAACTATAATAGTTATTTTCGATACGTATGTGTAAAGTGAGGTATTCAAGTAGGCTTAAATTGACCACGAATCTAAGGGACTGATACATACACAACGAGATCTCGTGCGCTTATCACGAGCCGTCAGACGGGTGGGGGTACACAGCGCACTTGATTTGAGAAAACAAAAAACAAAAAACATGTATCGTCGTCAAATTTACGAAGGATTAGTAATAACGTGACTATAAAATAGAGTTAGTTTATCCAGTGTTAAAATAAATAATAATGAAATTGGTAACGGATTTAGTGGGTCTCTTACTATGAAGGCAAGCATTATTTTCAGTAGAATATACGTATAATTAATTCTGATGCAAAACGTCTTTTGAAACATTTTTTTCAGGCACTCTCCTTCAAGGATCCGTATTTAGCTGGACTTACATAAAAAATGGATTTGACGGATTTTGATTCTAGACGCCTCATATATGTGTAATGTTTGGTAATGTATAAAGAACATTATTATATTTCTATTTTTTTTTCTTTTTGTACGTTAAATAAGAAAAAAGGCAGTAAGTATTTGAATAATAATGTGTAAGATACTAGTCAAGCTGGTTTTTTTAATATTTGTCATATATCTTTTTTTCGTTTGTACATTTAAATCACAAGGAGATAGATAAATGTGATAACAAAGATAGGAAATTAAATTGTATTATTGAAGAATTTAAAATGTAATTATTATAATCATTTTGGACTTCAATTATTGACTCAAAATCAGAAGAAGACAAACCCGAATGGTTTGATATTGTGAAGATTCATACGATCAATCCCCCAGTATCCTGCAAGAAAAAACAACTAGGTCTATTTTAATGAAATTTATTTTAGACCATAACGTAAAAACCCCTATACCGGAACGCGATCATATGTCCGAACAGTTTTGAAATTTATATATTAATGAAGTTATTTCTGAAAGAAATCTCTTATATATATATATATATATATATATATATATATATATATATATATATATATATATATATATATATATATATATATATTAAACAATTTCTATTGAATTTTTGATCCTTTATTTACAGTCTGTTAAGTCAGATCGTGAGATCGTGGTCAACCATACTCACAAATGGTAAAAGTTTTTCTCTAAATAGTTTGTGAGCAGATAGAGTGAACCTTTGTCTACTACGCACTTTAAAGAAAGATTCAGTTGTTTGTCTTTTGTTAGAATAACAAATGAAGAACCATGGGTGCCAAATACGCGACACGAATGCCAAATCTGGCATCGTTACATTCGACTGGCCGTCAGAGTCGTCCGATACCAATCCGATTAGGTCACATATCAAGTACAAACTTCGAGGAAAACGCATATATACATTTAAAGCAGTTAACTCGCGAGATTCGTTTCAATCTAAAAAATTGAAATCTAAGAAATTCGTCAATTTAACTAAAAGTATGCCTCGAAAATAGCGTCACTACCGGCGATTATCGACGCCGGTGGTAACTGGACACCTTATTAAGCTAATTGCGTCGTAGTCCTCATTAAGTGGAACGTATATATGTATTTCAAAATTTTTTTAAATAAATTTTTATATAAATTATTTTGACCACGATCTTACTTAACAGATTGTACGTCTGATACTTAAACCATTCTGTTTCCTACTTTGACGTCTGGATGTGACCTTATGTGTTATATTACTCATATTACACGTCTGTTTGTATATTGGTTTTCAACTCCTAGTGTTATTAATATTTCTTTGTTTGGATATAGTTGTCGACATTTTGTAAAAGAAAAACATCTATACATATAATAAAACTGTAAATCTGTCGCTGTCTGTCTGTCTGTCTGTTCACGCCTCACGTAAAAACTACTGGACGGATTTTAATGAAATTTGGTGTGATGATAGCTTATTAGGTACCTGGGTCAACATCTAAGATACTTTTTATTCCGGGAAAATGTCTCATTCCCACGGGAAAATGGAAAAACTATTTTCAGCATCTACACATATTACGCCAATTTACGTATTTCATAAAAAAAATTCATAACTATAGTAACGAAAATTGTAAATAAATTTTGTAGTTTGGAAATTTTTCTGAATTTTAAATAAAAAAAAATGTTGCTAATTGTGTACCGAAAAATACAATAAATACACAATTGTCAATTTGGAGACAATTTAATGCATTTTGTGTTACAAGAAACTACAAATTGGAAAAAGAAACTACTCAACGTTTCGCGTGAACAACGTCACGGGTACGGCTAGTTAATAAATAAAAATTTTTAGATTGTATTTTTTTAAAAATATATTCATTGGATTAAAATAACTTTCTTTCATGATTTTTAAGAAAAAAATGGGCTGTTTAATTTTTGTCAATTTTTATAAGCCAGTTTAATTACACGCCTAAAAATAGTGTTCCGGTATAGGGGCTTTTACGTTAGTGGTATTAGTCTGTACGCTTCGATTGGTACCTTCGTACTTAGGTACAATGTGGTTAAGAGATAAACAAGGTAATCGAAGGATGTCGAATGTGTCTGTTTATGGTTACGTGCTTCGAACTCCAGCCTACTAATTCAAGTATCAATGACTTAGCACGTGACTGACCGTTTAAACTGGTGCTTGTCTGTTTTTGAAAGAAAACTAATCAGATATGAACAAAGGAAATCATTTTGTTCAAAAATAACATATTTGGTTTACAAACTGGTAACTTTAAATATCAATTTTTTAATTAACAATTTCAAAAAAACCATTTAAAGCCTAAATTAATTCAAAAATGTTGTTTAAATATTAATTACACACCAATAAAAAAAATTCTTTTAAATATTTTCAAATAGCGCTCTTTAAAAATCGGCTCCCTTTATATGAAAAGAAAAAAAGTATTTGTGTCTTTTTAAAATTAATTGAAAATCATCAAATATAAAAATTATTTTCACATAAAAAAATAAAATTGATAAAAAAAAATAAAATATGGCTTTAAAACTAATTTGACAGAAAACGATTTATAAGAAAACATTTAAAATTATTCAATTTTTAAATATATTATTTTTGATAATCAATAATTTTGGTGTATTTGTATTTAATAATATTTTAGCGGAAACTACAAAATTTATATGTGGCCGTTGAATTCAATACCGAGCATAAATAAATCTTCAAATCAAACATACTTTGTAAATACCCCTGTCGCAGCATCCTGCATAACATAGCGAATTTCCGTTTATAAAAATTAGTTTTTCTCGGAAACTAGTTGACATAGAATAATAGTTTAAAGAGCTTTTTTATGTAATTTTTTCTCCTCTTTTAAATGGTGTAAAAAAATTTGGCAAAAATTTTTGAATAAGTGGAAATTTTGGCAAAAAACTAATTTTTTGCAAGAACAAAAACCATGTTCCTGGCATCCGACGTGTCTGGCTGAAGAACTCATCCAAGATTTTTGAACTTCCAACGTTGTCACCAAATTTCGTAAACCTAGGACATTTCGTTCGAGAGTTATCGTGCTGATACATAAATACATAAATACATATATACATATATATATATATATATATAAATTTTAGTGAATGTTATTTTTGGGTTCTAGGGACCTCAAAACAAATTTCTGCCATAGTCCCGGGCTCAAGTGGCGTCATGAGACCTACTGTAATAGCTGAATTTCCATTCTGGAAATTCGCTAATATACAATTAAGTTTTCTTAATTGATCCGTTCCAATTTAAATTGGAAATCAAAACTAAGTCTATCCGTTTGTCTGATGCCCATTAAACGATAACACACACCCACAATTTATTCGTTTTTTTTAGCCCCACACAAAATTGCCTATTATCAAGCGACCAAATGAACCGTAATAATACACAATTTTGAACATAAATGCCAAACAAACCAGATCACACTCAGTCTGCTATAAAAATAATATGTATTACTGCACTCACACAGGCATGAACACCCCGTCATCAATTGATACGTGAAATTTAAATGACAATTATTTGATCATTACGTACAGTATTGTACAAAAATACTGAAACACTTCCGGCATCGAGGACTGAATGAAATAGAGAGAGTGCATTGTATTACAAATATATCAAGAAATTGAGGAGAAAATTGACTGACGGGGTTGAGTTTAATGGCGGCCAGACAGTGTTAAAATTAATAAAATTGACAATTGAAAAATGTTCTTTTACATTCTTTGTATAGGTGCTTTAAAAATATGCGAAAAAAAAAAATTGTTTTACACTTAATTTTTATGGTTAAAAATAAAATACATCTTCATTATTACAATTGTGGCTTAGTTTAGTGGAATCGTAGCTTAATATTTTAATGCCTATATTCTCTCTACTAAATATTTGTTAAAACTTTGACGGTCACTGATGTCATAAGACGTCAAGTGAAACTGTACTAACTCACAACTCACACATCACGTCAAAGGACGTCAACAATTCCATAAAATGTGTAGTACGATAGTACCTACTAGCTGTCAAAATAGTGTAACATTTGGGTGTTTTGTCGTTATAGGTTATGACTGTCTAATTAAACTAGTTTCTAACTACAACTAGTTAAAAAAAAGATCTTCTAGTGAGATCAATAACACAGGCCCACGAATTTTTAGTTTTGTCACCCCCTTTTTGATTTGATGACTGATCTGAGGGTATTTTGGTGCGCTGATTACGAAAAAAATATTCAAAAAATTCCAGCACGTCAGAATTTTTAGATATTAGGTATTAAAATTTTTGACTAAAATTACCTAGGTCGACCAAGTCAAGAATAGATTATACATTTTAATTTATTCGCTATCTAATAAAAAGTCATTACATAGTTGTAATTGGCTTTTAGGAACACATTCTCATCAATGGTTTCATTAAATGAAACCTAATTAACTAAGTGACATATCTTTATTTTGGGGAAAAAAGGTGAATTTTAAGGTCATCCGCTAATGAGCTCATTATTGAGGGTAATTTATTTTTTTCTATTCAGTTTTAATTGATAACTAAACCTCACAAAACGGTGCTAACGGGGCCGTACTTATAAAAACTAACGACATAAATAAACATGTATAATCTATTCTTGACTTAGTCGACCTAGGTAATTTTAGTCAAAAATTTTAATACCTAATATCTAAAAATTCTGACGTGCTGGAATTTTTTGAATATTTTTTTCGTAATCAGCGCCCTAAAATCTATCAAAGTCAGTTGTCAAATCTTAAAGGGGGAAACCATCGTAGGCCTGTGTAATTAATTGGTTATATGTAATCAGACATAAATGACAAATGTTGAAAACTCTTGCTACTAAAGTGATTAAATATTAATTAAAAAAAAAATTAACGTTTGAAAAATACTTAATCAATATTAACAATACCGGATTATTTGCTGGGTCACTTTTTACTATAACGAACGAACCGACTTTGGATTCTGACACCATATTCAAGTAAAATACAATTATATTTTACCTAATCTTTTCTTTCTAGCTTTTCCATCACAACGATCAAAGGAACACATAGAGAAAGAACGGTACTAAACACAAAATATTGATCTGTTTAAACATTTTTGTTGCCGACTGTAATCTCTTAATATTATTGATAGTTGCATTAAATATTGGGTGGAGTTGACAATTAAATAGGGTTAATGCATGTAAGTATATTATATGCCTAATATATGTGATCAAAGGATGAATTATGAGTCTATTGTTTTCCGTAACAATGCCATTTACACCTTTTTTTCTAAAAATAAAAAAAACGATACATTATTGTTAACTGATTGCATTATTATTTGTAAGAGCTAATTTTTGTCGCCATTACTTCTACCAGACTTGACTCTAAAGTGTAAAATTAACTTAAAGAAAGATACTAATTGAATATCTGTTATACTAGGACTTCAAAGAATTCTATTAGCTTACTCTAATCTTCAAACTTTAAACTATAGTAATTCACCTGACTTATCTGATCTGCGTCAAAAAAGAGAGTTAATCCACTTACCAAAATTTTTAGGGTCATTCCTTTGTCGTGGATTATTGAAACTGTGTCACTTTGGTTGATAATAATCTTTATCAAAATTTAAATTCCACAAAATCTCATATCGTTTCTTTAGTAGTATACTTAGGTTACTGATTGTAAGACAACTTTCTCAATAGACTAACAAATATTTTTTTTCAAAAAGAATTTGTGTATCAATCATCTATAATCGGATTACAAATGTTAATGAGATATATTTTATTTTAAGAATAGGATTTATTTTCATAAAATTGATGATAAAAGTGAATATTTTTGGCTTTTAATTTCGTTTGTTCGGTCTCAGTTAGGTTGCTTCGTTCTGATTTATCTTATCTATTCTTATATCAAAGTAGTGTGTACCTAAAAAAAAAATTATAAATATTTCTAAAATTGTGTAAAAAATATTTTTGAAGAACTTGTAGTTTGTGGAATCTGGGTTATTTGCGTTAAAATAATCGAAAGAAAATATTGGAAGAGAAATATTGGTTTTTAATGTGGTCCTGTTTTAACGTTGACCAAAAAATATTAGTAAACCACTAAAAATTTTACTTTTTAACATATATATAAAATAAATTTAAAGAAAATTTCCAGGTAATTTTAGGGGGTCCGGACCCCTTGGACCTCCCCGGTTGTTGCATCTGTGTCGAAAAGAGCCCATTTTATGTTATTTAGACTACAGTTTATGCAGTTTATACCCACTTTCTTTTTATATTGACGCACCATGGTGTATGAATTCGTCTCACCTATAGACAATTTTTTGTTAAAGAATTTATAAAAAAAAAATTAAGCACAATACAGCTTTCGTTTTTGGTACAGATATTGTCAAGAAAACGCCAAACATTTTGTTGCCAGTCCCTACTTTATATATATAGCTATTTTTTTTTGTACAGTAGTTTCTTTATAAGATTTCAAAACGCTCGTTATTTTTAAAAATTATAAACAATGCGCCTGTAAAATAACAAAATACAAAGATATTACGTTTACCGCTTTTTTTTGATGACTAACTCATAACTGGCAAAATTTTGAAGCATAAATTGATCTATAACCTTGTACGGTCATAACACTGACGAAGCAACATCGAGAGGCAGCTCGGTCTAGATTCGCCCCTACTGTCCAGATTCGTCCCAACTAATGGTACCTGAATAGTAAAATTTTAATTTTTGCTATCAAAATCCAACACAAAACTATCATTCTTACTAACAATAAAAATGTAAAAAGTGATTTTGTAAACCGTGTTAACAACTCCCTTTAAGGGGGGGAAAGGTTTTAAAAGCGAAAAAAGGCATATTTTCATGACTTTTTTTTTGGAGATATGAATAATGTTGGCCTATTTATTTCATGTACACGTTATAGTATGATATCTGAAGTATCTTTGAAAAAATTATCAATTACAAATATCGATAAATAAGTCCGTGACAGCGAATTTCCGGAGGCGCGTTGAAAAAAAGTTGTTTTGCGGTGAACATCATAACTTGGTACCGGATCATCCGGGACAAAAAAATCGAAATGCGTTTAAAAGGCGATATGTTTCCCTAGGGAGTCAGGAAGAGTTTTTTGTATTTTTTCGATTGTTTTATTTTTGGCAGCATTTTGAAGTGAAAAACGCAATTTTTGCTAAAAATTTCGGTTAATTTGTTATTGTAAACTGGAGAAAAATAGCAAAAAAAAAAAAACTCGATTACCTGTTGATTTATGTGTAGAAACAGTGTACAAAATTTCAACAAAATTGGTGAAGTAGATTTTGAGTTATGATGTTCACGGACTTCAAAAATGTTGTATGCGAGAAAATGGATTTAAAGTTTTTTATACTCGAAAATCCAAAACTAAGCATCAATAAAATAATATAATTTTTTATACTTACGCGGGTAATTATAGTAAGTATTTGTTTTGTATAAGATGTGTAAGTATAAAATTAAGTTAAATTTTATACTTACCAGGTAGGCGCGTCGCGCAGCTACCAGGCAGGTATAAAAATCGAGCATGAGGGCCGGTCGCTTGAAATGCTGTATCTTCATTAGTTTTGCTCGGATTTACTTGAAATTTTGACACAACACGCTCGATATGTTGTACATTTCGACATGTTGTCAGAAAAAAAATTTAAAAAAAAATGCAAAAAAAAGTTTAAAAACCTTACCCCCTTAAAAAGTCAATAGTGAATTATATTACCTACTAAATAATTTCTCTAAGCAAATTGATACCTTTCTATATTCATAATTTTTAGCATTATTTCAATAGAAAATACAACACGCGTATTGATTCTACACGTTCCCGCAGTATTGGATAAAAATTTTTTGAATCACTCGTATAATTTATTGACATGTTTATACATGCTTAACGAATAAGTTATGAACATCGTTAAATATAATATCCAATGATTATAATACATACATGATATGTTATCTTGCTATAGTATTCTCGTTATTATGGCCATATTATATTGTTTTAAAACAAAACAAAAAATACAAATAATAATTACAGGCCACAAAAGGAAATTATGGTTCCTACAGGATGTATATATATTTTAGATACATATAATACCTTTTGACAACGTGTAATTTTGAATTTATGCCGATTTTTTTATGGGATTTTAAAATAAAACAAAAAAATAATTTATTTACAATTTCAGTCGTGTTTTCCATGTTTTACAAGCCATCAGGTGTAAGTTGTATTTGCGCAAATAGTGTTCCATAAACTCTCAACTCAATTTCTTTGTTCAGAAATGAAAATTTTTTTTTGATACTTTTTTTGATTCGAAGAAAAAAATCACAGAAATTTTTAATCTTTGAGCAAAGAAGTATAATTTAGAGGGTGTAATATCCGTTTTAATGGATTTAATGTAATAGCATATGAAACAAAATATAATTCTCGATTTTAAAACGATCGTATCTTCGCCTGCTTACGCTTACCATAAAAACACAGATATATTTGCTAAATGCATCAACGAGAATACAGAACAAGAAAATAACTTTTTAATTATTTCTTTGATATTTTGGATCAATTATTTCAGCGAATCTTTATATTTTTTCGGGATAAACTCAATAATTCCTTTCATCTCCTTAGTTTCTAGAACCCATTTCGTAAAGGATTAACATAATTATTGACTAGCAACAGTTTGATCTTAGCAAAATGTATCATCAAGCGTTCTGTGCCAAGGCAATTATGGAAGAAATTTCAGTCTTGATAATTTTCATTCAATCTACACCCCATTCTTAATGTTTCAGATTTTCCTGAGCAATCGTTTTGGTGATAGGGGTCAGACAGCAACTTTTAACCAGTTCCTCTCCCCTTTACCCAAATGAACAAAAAATAAAGTTTTATTTATTATTGAATTCGTGCAATAAACTTTCTACTGATTCCCTACTCGACGCTGTTGGGGGGAAAATTTGTTTAGCTTTCTCTACCTGAAATTAATCCCTAGAATTGAAATTTAACTTCACAACTATAATTAGAATAAAACGCATTTTTAAAAAATTTCCTTCAAAAAAAAAAAAAAAATAAATAAATAAATAAATAGATCAGCAAAAAAAAACTCTCAACTCTTTTTCTTGGGCCGTCTATCGACAGCTACGGACTTCCTCCTCAAGCCTGGGCTCTGGGACTGCAAGCCCGGCTACCCCATCCCACCTTGACATGTGAAATGTATTAATTTTATCACAAATTTTTTCACTGTGTTGTCAGATCTGACCACAATTAGTGTATGACACCCTATTTTTGTGCTTAATTACAAATTTTCACGTCTAATAGTTTTCGAAAACGTACGTAGTGATTTCGTAAGTGCTCCATTTTACCATTTTTGATACGAAACACTAAAAATAACATTATTACTATTGAATATAACAAAATATTCGATGAAGTTAATTTGCATTACAATCAATAGTACAGATAGATATTTGTGGCTGATTGTAGAGCTTATTCACCTAATTGTAGTATATTAGGTGTGGTATTTACTCTTATTATTATTGTCTATTATTTGACAACAGCAACAGAATAAGACTGTTGGAAATATTTTCATTACAAGATGATGACAAATGTATGAATGACAAAATTTGACAGATTCTTTTGTTGCTCGTGTGTTTATATAGTTGACTAGTATGTGCTTATTTTTTTTTTTGTTATTTATTTTATTATTATCATAATAAATGTCCTCCTACTTTTTGTTTAAATTAATTCTTTTCCGTTGAATTCTTTTATATTGTAACATTTGTCTTTGGAACCGTTTTTTGTCAATAGATATTGATATAGGATGTTTTATGTGAAATACACTTAGAAACTTTTTGTAGACGCACGTACTCTACACAGGGTGTGATTTTGAAATAGGCATAGAGTGTTTCACAGACACTGATAGGCTTTGTCGTACGAAAAAAAATTTGAATACAGTGAAAATCGTTTGTTAAGACATTCAAAATGGCCATTGAAACTAAGTGTACATTTTCTTTAACCATTTATTGAGGTAAGTATATAGGTTTTTTACTAACCATATAAGTACTAATAGGGTAAAACGTAAAACGGAACAAATCAGATTATAACTCTCGAACAGAACATTCTATTTTCACAGAATTTGGTGAAAGCGTTTGAAGTCTTGGATGAGTTCTTCAGCCAAACATGTTCGATACTCAAAACTTCAAAAAATGTGTTTTTTGCAAAAATTTTGCAAAATTCAAAAATAATTAGAATTCTTTTCATACCATGACTAAGAGCGAAAAAAATCACATAAAATACGTTTTGATTATCCTCTGTAAACGGATTTTCGAGAGAAAATAGTTTATTTTTTATTTTTAACATTTTTAAAGTGCATTTTCTTTCTTCATTTAGTTGCAAAATCCTAGCATATAATCAATTTCCATTCAGCTCACTGTCAGGATCAATAGGAGTGAATGAAATTTAACCGAAAATTTTTAAGCTACGTATAAGTCTTTAAAATTTGTTTACTAACTGTAGATAAATATTGTACAAAATAAACTTCAGAATCTAATTCTTGCACTGTTCAATTACTTATTTTCAAAACCTTTTTTTTATAATTTGACCCGTTTTAACATTAATTTTATTATTGTTTATGAATAGTAGCTTATGTCCAACTCAAATACAACCGTTTTCAAACTATAAGTAATTCACCCCAAGTTTCCTCTACATCTTCTTTTACGATGCCTATATAATATTTTATGATTTTTTTTTGTCACAAAGGTCTACGAAAATTTTAAAACAAAATCCAATAATCTGCACATTTGTCTAATCTTTTAGTCACCAAAATGTAAACACAATGTATAAATTAAAAAAATAATAATAAAACTAATATTATTTCAATGACAATGTAATAAATAAATTTATTATATTAAAATATTTTGTTTAACATATTTAAAATGCTAATATAAATCTTATTAATACAACTATAAATTTTGATTAACAAAATGTTCAAAATTGATTGTCTTCCACCATAGTGAAAACATTTTAATTCAATAATATACTACTTTTACATATTACCTGTATGTGTTTGGGTCAAATGAACTTGTATGTGGATCTACAACACACTCACTTTATTTACTTTTTCATTAACCAACAAAGTTGATGACTTTTAGCCAAAAAGTAAAAACATTGAAGACAAATCAATTTTGATAAATTGGAAAAATAACACTTCAGAAAAAAAAAATAAATAACACTTCGTAAATCTATTTGTATAGATATAAAAAGTTCGACAATACATCACTTGAATTACAATGTAAATAAAACAGTTTAAGGGTTCAAAGAACCGAAAGTTATCTATTAAAATGTATAGTAAAAGTAATTGCTGTCAATTAAAATGTAGTCAATAGTACAATTAACAAGGCGTTACAAGTTTTTACAGCAGTAATAATTATTTTATGTAATGAACAAAGTAAGATATTATAGCAGCGTAAAAGAAAAGCTTGTAACTTTACTAAAATGTAAGCATTATATGCAGTTATAATTTTAGAACTAAATATTAGTAAAATGTTTCAAGAATATAGTCCCAGATTTTCTGTGCGGTATTCGAAGTCCTTCACATATTTTAGCCTCTGAACACAAAAGGAGCCTGAGAACGTGAAATAGTATCTGTGACATAATTGGTACCTGTGTTGTATCACATTATATGTTGAAGTAGTTTCATTTTGCTACATACCGAAACTTTAAATAAATTTTTCTCGAAACAGCATTTTTTACAATTGGTTCCTTCTTCTTCTTTACAGTCTTCAGTAAAAACAAAATTCTTCCTGGATTGATGGCTTTATCCATTACTCAATTCGATTTTCTGTCCAATATTTATGTAAAAATAAATTGTTTAGTTGTACAAATTGTAAAGATTTAAATCCGTAAATACACCATCAAAGTAGGTGATAAATTGTTACCAAAATTCCAATAAACTCAGATATGATGGTAATAACGTCTTTTTGGTATCATATAAAAAGTATGGTAGATTTTTTTACTATGTACTTTCGAGAAAAATTATCTGGCGTTATATTATATGTAAATTTTCAAAACAAAAATGTACGAATACGTTTATCAGACCATAAATTTTTGGAAACTGCGTTAAATATCTTAATTATGTGAGTCGGAAATTACTACATACAACACCACTACCGTTCATTATCGTTCAAAGACCGATCACTAATTATAAATTGAATTTAATATTAGACAGTCTATTACATGAGACTGTAACACCCGGGTACAACCAACATTTCCTTCTATAATAAACAACTAATAACTATATTTACTATACATAATATAACAATATTAAACATATATGTATTTGAAATTATTTAGTTAATTATGTATGAAGTACCTATGTATTATAATATAGTAATATAATAAATATATACTTATGCTAACATTAAGTAAATGTATACTCAGTTTCATAGGAATCGGGGACAAGTGCTGTGGCTTACTTTGAAGTTACCTATTTTAGTATTGTACCTACTATTGTAAAATTAAATTAAAGGTATATACGCACCCCAGTTGGAAATATCTATCTCAAAACGTGTTTTGAATTTGGCGCCAGTGCGCACTGCAACGAACAGTCGTTCGATCAAAGTGGATGTTTCAACAGAAGTGTGTAAATTAAGCTCTACCCGTTTTTTTGAAAAAAAAGCATGTAACCTTTTAGAAATAGCTTGTTGAGTGCAGAATCTTGATCCAGTAATTCTTACAATTCCTCGTCACTGATTGTTGGTGGCTCCAGAGCGTGGTTTATGATTTAAATTGAAATCTCCATTTTTAAAATGTCTGAAACCATCTTCGACACGTACTGTCATCAATAGCACTATTACCATAAGTAGCACAGATTATTCTTTTAGCTTCAGCAGCACTTTTTCCTTGATGAAATTCATATAGAAGAAGAAGACAATGGCGGATATACACACTGTTTACTTCCATTTTTAATTCAATAAAAAAAAATCTATATATTGAAGATTAATATATTAAGCGCGTGATGAATTTATAGAGTAAAAACAGCTGTGTATGTATATTATATGCGTATTAATAATTAACTTGTAATCGGCTGTGAGATAACGCCATCTTTTGAAAACGGGTAGAACTTAGTTGTACACCTAATATCTATAAAGAAAAATCGGTTTTCAGATAAGTTTGAATGTATAAGTTGTTACATAAGTCCAATGCGATAATATGTAATAGTTATATTTTTATGATTTTTTTTATGTGGGATCCGTTTCGCTGCTGAAATGAAAAAGACCCCCAGAATTCTTCAGTAAAATGTGATTTAGAATTAAAATCAATTAATATAATTTTTTGTATTTTTCCTAGAAAAGGGGCAAAAGTAAAAAAGATTCTCAGAAGTGGTCCGAAGATAAATCACAAAAATCACTAGAAGATGTGATTAAAAAAATAACTTTGTTGTACTAGAGACACTTAAATATGTGGAGTGTCTAGAATCGTATTTCCGTTCTGAAGTTTAAATCAGATTGGATCCGATGTGTTATATACCTTTATTATTAGGTAATTGCAAGAAATACAAAATGAAGTAGAAAATAAATGGAATTTGGGCGCAATTCTGACAAACGTGCACTGATTTAGATCATTTTTTATTTGAAAGGGTATCCTTCCGAGGTTGTCCCATGTAAATTTGATCAAAATCTGTCCACAGACTTCGGCGATGACAAACAACTTAAAAAAAGTGTACCAAACTTTTCTGAAACTAACAATACATACACTATATATAAATATTCTGTTATTTCTTCATCTTATTACATTATTATCTGCCAATACTATTATCATCTTGTAATTTTATTTGATAATTTCACAAAAAAAGAGTATACAACGCACCAACAACAACAGCAGTACAACTAACAGCTGATTTATATGCAAATAATTTAAATATTTTACATCTAATTATATTATAGATATAGGTACCTATATATGTATAATAAAATATTTAAAACAACTTAAATATGGTTATTCACACGTGTTCAGGAGCGTATGTAAACCAATTTATAACGCATAAAAATTGTAAAGCACAATATAAAATTTGATGATTATAATAATATCACTAAAACTATATATATCATAAAATATCTGTTTCATATAGAATAATAAAACTGATATGCTTATAGCTACATGCAACCTGGTTATACAGTTGAA